>PVKH010021809.1:0-14243 GCA_004027955.1 Chaetophractus vellerosus
GAGCTGTTTTAAAAGAACAGGAAGCACTCCACAGGCAAGCGGCACCCTTCCTGCCATGGGTCACCCAAACCCTGCTGAAAGGGTTAGAGGCACCTCCAAGAGCACCGAGTAGTGTTTTCAGCCCATCTTCTAGGAGGGCAAGTCCATGGTGCCCGTGCTCCCAGTTCCCTTTCAAAGCCAGTGCAGCCCCTGGGTCATGGACTGACACATACCCTGAAACTGGATGTTGAAAGAGTTTGTGAGCTCCCCCGTTTCCTTCCAAGCTTCCCCCAGCCAAGTCCCCCAGTCTCCTTCCACAGCAAGAAGCTCTTACGTGATGACCAACTTCAAGCACTATGCATGGTATTGGGAATATAAAAATAAAAATCACAGCAATTCTCCTAATGGCAATTGCAACTTGGAGCAAAAAGCAAGTTTGTCAACTATTTCAATATGATAGAGAAAAGGTAATGAGCGTGGAGTGCCCCAAATTGGAGCTGACAGGTGGACTCCATCTGGATTGTCCACTCTGGTTCATTGGTAGTGGCTGCCTGGAGCTATGTGAGAAGAATTATAAAGGTGAATCTAGGCTCAGTGGGGAAAAAAAGTGCCATTATTGGTTAGTAATGTCTGCCAGGAGCATGAAAGAGAGGAGTATGATATAGGAGGGGCTCTGGGGCAGAGGAGTGACGACCACATAGCCTTGGGAATCAGGGATGACTTCCAATGGGAGATGATGTCTGAGATGACTCAAAGGAGGAGCAAGAGACTGACAAATGAGGAGGGCAGAGGTGCCTGCAGAGGACCAGAGGGAGTATTTCCCTAACATAGGAAGAGCCTAAACAAGGTGTAGGGTCACCATAAAGAGCGTGTCCACAAAACTCTCAGTAGTTGAGTATGACAAAGGTAAGGTGTGAGAAGACAAGGTGGACATGAGGTAGACAGGGAGGCTAGAGCTAAGTTGTGTGGGCCTTTTAGTCCCCTTGACACAGAGTTTATTTGCCATTAGAAAAATAAAAAGTTATTCATATGTTCATGTAACAGGTACAAGTTGAGTGTGTTTTGTACCTAGAAGTGTCGATAAAGGACTACCTGTCCCCTTCACTTTCATGCTAATTTCTACCATCAATCAACACTTGCCTCCACCTGGGAGGGTAAATTCTATGACATAAAAAAATGTGATAAGCATAATTAGAGACATCGAGATTGGAGGGGACTTTCTTTGGCCAGATATCCAGAACTGTTGAATACTCCCAGAAAAGTTCGTTAAATCCAACTTCCTACCCAACGCAGGCATCCCTGCTTCAACATTCCTGACATGGTGTTCTTGGATATCTCTAAAAACAGGGCGTTTGCAAAGCAACTCCTTCCTCCACTCAAAACCTCCAATGCTCATGCGTACACCGGTTAAGTGGAAATCAGCACCCTCGTACCTTCCACCCCTGCTCATTGCCCTTCTGCTGGATCTGGACAGAACAAATGTAATCCCACTCCCACAAACAGACCTTTGCATATTGAAAGACTTTCTCTTCCACTCGCATTTCTGGGCCTCTCTTTAGCTTAGAACTTTACAGTTGCTCAACCGTTTCTCTTTAAAATGATGTTTAGATCTCTCATTGAATAAATGTATTCTTCTGGATGTACTCCAATTTATTAGTGTTTTTCTTAGGCTAAGGAACCTAAATCTGGGCAATCCTAAAAGGTCTGAGCCTTTGGGGAAAGGAGAAATGATGCCACAGTCCCACGGCAGTATTTTCAGCAGCAGAGTCTCATTTGCTACATAATAAAAAGGCCACAGAGCAACTGGGAATAAACCACTGAGTGGATTCTTTGCTGCTATGGGAAAATAAAACAGCAACTCAGGAATATCTTCTTAGGCTCCTTAACCCTTACGGACGCTCGTATCCTTTCAGTTCCGCACACTGGGAGGGTATTCACCCTCACCTCGCACCCTCGAGTCAACCATCCAAATCAGCCATAAGGTTAATTCCTAAAGCATGTTCATCACCAACTCTCTTCTGTGCCAGTCCCAATCCAGATGGCATTTGGCTTATCACTTTATTAGCTGACAGAATGGATATCTCTGAAAATGAGACTTGTCTGGCATCTTCATATACATTTGGACTAATTTCCGGTCCCCTAATTAAACCTTTCTGTGATTGACAGAAGCGTATGACAAGCAGATCTGCTGATGGAACTAAATAGTTTCAGTTTTTTCTTCAAAAGGACAGACATCCAGAGCAATTTTAGAGATTAGCAATTTTTAGAAAATAGAAAGGAGATCATATAAAAAAGAGAGAGAAAGAGATAAACATGAAGACAGGAGCAAAAGGCTTTGGACAAAGGAAGGATCCCAGGACATATGTGGACAGATATGGTCCTCTACCTACTCTCCAGAAAATAAAATTCCAAAGGAAACGCATAAATACAGCCACCCAGGATGAATGCCTTTACCCCCGCAGTCAAAATCAACCACTCGGTCCCGAGCCCCACGCACAGCGGGTCATGAGGCAATGAGGGCCAGCCTTGGAGTCAGTGGCTTGGCTGTGAGGTCTAACCTGCCTCTTATGGGCAAAGCCTGTCAGCCTCCTCTTGAATCTCAGATCATGACACTCGAGTGATTGTGCAGCTGCAGATTCTATAGGTGGATGAAAACGCTTTGTGCGAGTCTGAAATAGGACAGAAAGGTGGAATGTGTGTAACACCGATTCTCCCTCATGGGATGCTTTGCCGTACACACCGCCCACTTATGACAGCAGGCATCGCTTTCGCTGCCTCTGCGGTGCCTAGCACTGTGTCTGTCATGTAGTGGGAGCTTAATAAATGGTTGCTGAATCAACTTCCGTTGAATCTAATTAATATACAAGGTTTTGGGGGCAGTTGGAGAGTCTCATTTTACATCGTCACCAGCACCCGGCTCAAGCTGGCGTAAGGAAGTCCTCAGTAAATGGTGAGTGAATGACTGAATACATTGAGAGGACCTGAAAGATGCTTCAGAACCCTGAATGCACTTTAGAATATCCTGGGGTGCTGTTAAAGCTCACTCTCTGGGACCCTGCCAAGAGAATGATTGAAAAGTTCCTCCAGGATATTCTCACGTATTGTCAAGGTTGAAAACCAACGACCTTGAAGAATGGGGAAAATAGATAAGGTAGGACTCGCCCCTAATTTTTCCTGAACCAGTATTGGTTTTAGATTCTTGGGTGGGATAAAGCATTTGAAAACGATGGCACTCTAAAATAGAAAAGTGAGGTTGTTACTGCTCTGTAGAAAACACCGCTAAGAAGTGGTTTCTTGAGCTCTTGGTTGATGGACCTCTTGACAGCTATCACCTTGGCAGACACTTGACCCTATTATCTCAGTGTGACTGGGCTGTAAGTGCAAGATCAACCACCAAGGCCAGGGCTTCAGGACTTCAGTGAGCCCTAATGGTCTCGGTGCTGCCACCTTGTGGCCACTCTACAGCAACACTTATTATAGCAGCTTCCTTAAAACAGGCTTATCTCAAACTGCCTTAGGTTTTTCTCTTTCCCAAATTATATACAAAGCCTGGTGGCATATTTTCCGATATTTTTGGAAAATGAATATTCAAAAAGGAATAGAGGGTCCTGGATTCTCCCTGGGGACTAGAATGCTGCAGAACTTAGCCACTGGGTATGATACAGAGGTTATAGGAGCAGATGATCTTTTTATCACTTTGGAACAGCAAGTGACAGAGGTCAAGAGAGGACAATGTACTCAATAAAAAAAACAGGCTTCACTTCCAGGAACAAAGTATTGGTTATCCTAAGCCCATTTGTAAATCTTTACATTTTGCCCACACTTCCCTGAGAAAACAGTATAGCAATAGTAATGTGAGAGTCATTCCCACTTCACAGGTTGAAAGAATGAGGCATCCAGCAGTTACTTGTCTTCGTTAGAACCCCATGCAAGCTGCTAGCTGAACTCAAACCTAGAACCAACTTTTTAAACAAATGTCTTCAGAAGATTATGTTTCTTTTCATCCTAAAACAAAAAATTCAGGAACAGAAGTCCAATTTCAAGACTGGACTTATAAGTACGTATACTGGAGACAAATACATGCACATATATGCATACATATACACATATTAAAAACTTCATAAGGAGGGCTGATTGGATGGCAGACACACTTCATGAAAAAGTGGACTTTCAAAATTCATTTTCTTCAAAGACAGACATTCACAAGAATAGCTATATTTTCTCACATCTTGTCATATCTGCTATAATGAATAGATAAGACTCACTGGAAAAGGCACCTAGAATCTAAATATGAAGTATGAATTATATACTTCACATCAGCCTTCTCTTCTGGGTAGAGCTTTCACGTGGAATCACATAGACCTGGGTTTGCATGTTGAGTCTATGACATAAGCTGTGAAATCTTGCAAAATTTGCATAGACTTCCTAAGCCTTAGCTTTCTTATCTCTAAGTAAGAATGATAATTATCCTTGCTCACTGTGATGGTTAGGCTAATGTGTCAACTCGGCCAGGTAATTGTGTCCAGGTATTAGGTCCAGCAAGCACTGGGCTAATTGTAATACAAGAGCATTTATGGATTTCGATCACCAGTGAGTTTACTGCATGGATGGCTGATTACATCTGCATCAATCAGGGAAATTAGATCAAGAATGGATGACGCTTTTATCCAGTCAGTTGACTGCCTTAAAAGGGGAAGTGATTGCAACATTCAGAGAGAATTTCCCAGCTCGTCGTTTGACAGCCAACTTCTCCCAGAAACTCAAGGACCCTTCATCGGTCTTTCATCAGAGCTCCTGGCTTGCAGCCTGCCTGCGGAACCTGGACTTGTGCATCCCCACGGTCACGTGAGAGACTCTTATAAAATCTTACATTATTGACAGACATCTCCTGTTGGTTCTGTTTCCCTAGGGAACCCTGGCTAAAACACTCACTATTCCTCCTGCTGTGAAGTGAAAGACAGTGTAACACAGAGAGAGGTCCCGGCACAGGAAGCACAAAAAGTACCAGGAAGCTCCATTTAATTGAATAAATGAAGAAACGTTTCCCTTAATTACGCTATGATTTTCTTCAAATACTTTTTTTTTTTTTAGGTCCCCAGGCCAGGGATTGAACCCGGGACCTCATATGTGGGAAGCCGGCACCAAAGCACTGAGCCGCATCTGCTTCCCTGAATTGTTGGTTTTTTTTTCACTTGTTTTGCTTGTTGTTTGTTTTTGGATTTTTTTGTGTGTTTTTTCAAGAAGCACGGGGAACCGAACCTGAGACCTCCCATGTGGGAGGTGGGAGCCACATCCGCTCTCTCGAATGCTTATTTAGAAGAACTGAGGTCATTCGGTCAAATTGCTAATCAGCAGATTACAAATTATTTTGATACTATACTAGTCTAGATGCCAAGGATCTTGTAAATGTGCAAGAAACAAGCCATCAGGAAAAAAATATAAAAGGGTATTTTAGGCAGCAAAGAGGAATTTGGCCAGCACAGATGTCATCATGGGTAAAATTGTACTTTGGGCCACAGGTTTAGGAAGTTGTTTATTGGAAACAGCTTTAGAAGCAGCTCTGTATTCAGCCACCAACCTGACTGGGTGATGAACCTGCTGTAGTCTAGAAAGTCAAATCTTAAAGAAACAAGGCTGGGCTCCAGTAATCACAGGGCATGCACTTAGAAAGCATTGTTGAAGGATGTGACTTCAGAAAGCGAGAGACAAAGATTTACCAAAACAAAGTCTGCAGACATTCGGCCCTAACATCAGGAGAGAGACATTTCTGTGGAAACTAGGAAATCTTCTTAAAGGATACATAAGAAATAGTTTGTCTTCCACCTTAGACTACAAATTCTCATATCCACAGTGTTTCTTTTTGTCTCCCTCCAGCACTACTAGAATGAAGAAAGTGTGATATTTGTGGAGTTAATGAATACAATATTTAAAGAATCTATGGTGATGTGGATGGCATTTGTTCCTACAAAATATATGGGAATGGAGGAACTAGAGAAGGAAGAGAGAAGACTAGAGAAGTCTAAACCTGGTGACTTAAAGCACTGAAAGTTATTGGCATTAAAATTTATATTTAAATTAATTATTTAAAGGGGGTAAGATGCTACTAAAGCATATCGAGAAATGTCAATGTCAGCAACACAGGCGAAGCTGAACTAGGCCTTGTGTCCTACACTGACAGAATGGGTACATACGTGCAGGGTGTGTTTGGAGGATCACCAGATAGCCACAGACCTCCTTAAACTCAGGGTTTTCCCTATCAGGTTGCTTTGGAACCTGAAATTCTTATTTTTTCCAGTTTAAGGACTATCCCTAGAAGAATTGATGAAAAGGCAAATACGTTTCCTTGGAAGAATGACAGCAGGAGTCTCATTCTGACTGAGTTAGTTAATCATTTATAGAGAAAAGTCTTGAAGTAGAAACAAAGAGTTGAAGAAAGTAGGAACAAAAAGGAAGAAAGGAAGAGAGGGAGCCAGGCTCCCACACCCTATCTACCCAACCTCTAGAGTGTTGTCCAATATGGTAGCCACCACCCACAAGGAGCTACTTGAATTTAAATTTAAATTAGTTAAAATTAAAAATTCAGCTCTCCATCACAATAGCCGAATTTCAGGTGGCTATTTGCGTTCACATGGCTGTTGGCTACCATATTGGCCAGCGCAGGTGCAGAACGTTTCCATCCTGCAGAATGGCCTATTGGGCAATGCTGCCCTAGAAAGCAACTATCAAAGAACTAGGTCATATGCTTCTGACATGATGGGCTTTAGAAAAGATCTGAGAACACGAGACTAGAAAGAGAGCTGTAGTATCTGCAGCCATTCTCAGCTTTGGTGTACAAAGATGAAGAATCAAGAAGCACATGTTTTGTGGCAGACTGGCCTACATGGAAAAGCAAGATGGGTCATGGAGAAGATTCAGACATGACAAGCCAGATGCATCTTCCTTGGCAAGGACGTTCACAGGCAGGCATTACATGGAGACTGACGTTAAAATTTGCTCTGTCCTGTGGGGTTGGCTAACCAGAGGTTGGGCACCATAGGATCCTAGTTCCTTCTCTCACAAATTTCCTTTGCCATCTTCTTAGGTTCCAGGTTATAGAACCTCTCCGTGTATTTTATGGATAGGGTGGCTGCTAACTGACTATAAGAAGCATATAAGAATCAGGAATATGGAGGTTAGAGTGAAAAAAAAAGTGAATAATCCCCCTTTGAACCCAGATCTTTAAGACTCAGAAACCCAAGCTTTTAAACCACACCCTGTTCTCTCCATGAGAAGGAGAAAAATATCATGAAAAGATTTCTAAAATTCTAAAAGAATTTCTTAAGATATAGGAAACTCCTGATTAAAAAGCATTATTGTTGTTTTTTTTTTGCCAGATCCATCACCTAAGTAACTCTTGCAAATAAATGTTGTCTTCATGAGCACGTGTGTTGTTTTCTGCTCCTCCCACTCCTCCAAGCTAAACATGTTTATGCTTGAAGTTCTTTTGTGAATCCCAAAGAAGCATTTGAAGAAAATTAAAAATCTCTGCCAAAAACTATAACCATCACCAAGCGCAGTCATAAACTTTAATTGGAAAACTGATATTAAGTATGTTTCTTTATTACATTTTGGAAGCATGAATGATATATGTAATCACCCAAGGGCTGAGCTATGAACGTTGCTTTATTACTCAGACATAAATGAAAATGCACTGTATTATCAATTAGTGTCCAGCTTCTTTGGAAGAGAGAGAAAAAAATCTGTTAGACCTCAGCTGGTGATTTACATTCTCAAACATCTTTATTCACACGCCTAAAAAGCAGGCTGGTAACAGTAGCCAAAGCAGTTGCCAAGACAACTTATCCCTGGATTTAGTATTACTGCATCAGGAAAGACGCCTACAAAGAATTTAATTAACTAACGCCTCATCTTCCTTGGCCAAAAAAAGGATGGATTTTCCTTCAACTCAAAGTCCCTAATGAATAAGACTCAATGAAATCAGTGTAGACCCAGACACAAGACACACACACACACACACACACAGAGATGCTGGATAATTACAAAATAATGAGGCTAATTTCAGGTCTATAGAATCTGCCTCAATAATTTAGACATGTTTATTAAACAATTGTGAAGGTATTGTGGAGCTCAGATGTTTCCACTGTATATCTGTCCTTTTCTTCCTTCCTCCCTCTTCCCAAAAACGAATAGGCAGTTTATAGCAAAGTTTATTGAAACAGAAAACTGACATGAAAGGGAAGATGATTTAGATATAAAATTGATAAAGATTTTAGAATTGCTAGGACTATGCTTTATATTTGGTTCTGAGCTTCCAGGTAACCAAGGCAATAATGGAAACAGAACAAATTGTACGGTTTTAATTATTCTTCACAGAAGGGAATGCTTTTAATGTCCTAAATTCTAAAAGGAAACATTATTTTGGGGGGATCTGATTTTGAAACATGTATATTTTTGACTAACATTATAAAATTTCTAACACAAGTGCCTTACTTTGTATTGCATGCTCTTCATTTGCTAGTTTCTCTTTTACTCTCCACTGTCACCACTAAGACCCAATGTTGACAGAGCTGGTAGAAAGTACTACACACAAATCTTGTTTATTAATAGTATTATGTAATATATACCTGGATTATACTTCCTTCTCTCCCACATGTACTCCCCAAAATTAATGTTCAACCCAAAGCACAGGACCTGGGTGAGCAAAAAGTTTTCACACCCTATAAATCATCTAGACTGTTTATTCCATCTCCCATCTTTTGGGTACAGTTTCCAGAATGGACAATGTTTAGGTAATTTTCCCCATTCTTTGCGGGCTTTAAATATACATTATAAAAGCTATGCGTTCACACACTAACAATCCCAGAGCTATGTAGTGTTTTGCCCTTTTAAAACATATTTACATTCTTTATTCCTCAAAATGAATAAAGGCAGAAAGGTAAATATTACACTACTATCCCATTTGTAGTTGTTTCCACTTGAGATGCTTTATAACAGATTTTTCAGTACCTACTCTAACATTCTTTATGTCATATATTCCTTCTTCCAATATTTAATCTGGTAACAAAAATAATAATTTGCATATCTTCCAGAATATTGTTTAGCTCACCAAACCAGTTATTTCCAAAATACAGAAGCAATTACTTAATATAATTTCAGGATATTGCTAATTATCTGCCTCAGGGTAAAATTTTGAACTAACCAAGTTTAGTAGGTCTATCAAATAATGTTAGCTCTCTGATATTGTTCTTTTTTTCCAAAATTGTTTTGGCTATTCTAGATCCTTGGCATTTCCATATGAATTTTAGAATCAGCTTGTCAATTTCTACAAAATAAAAGGTGAAAGCACAACATAATATTTGTAACGAGAAATACTACTATATGATATGACAGCAGTTGAAAGGGAAAGTCTAAGATCATGTATATTACTAAAAGGAAAGCTTTAAAATGTAACATGGGACTGCATAAAATAGCAAAACCTCATGTGAAATGCATATATAAGACTATTTTTATTTGAAACTGAACAAATGTTATGTATGTTAATATCAGTAAAAAAATTATGCTAAGTGAAAGAAACCAGAAACAAAGTACTACATAATGTATGATTCCATTTATATAAAATGTAAATATAAATTGATATATAAAGATAGAATAGATTAGTGGTTACATAGGCTGGGGAAGGATAGAGGGATTGAGAAGTGACTGCTAAGGGGTGTGGAGTTTTTCTTTTTGGAGTAATGAAATTGTTCTAAATTTTTTTGTAGTGGTGAATGCACAACACAGTATAATGTGATTATACTAAAAGCCATTGAAAAAAAATTAAATACACAGACTGTATACTCAAAAAAAAAAAAAAAAGGAACCATGAGGCATCTACAAAACTTACTAGTATATAACAAAATTCCCAAACAAGAAAAATGTTAAGTAAGAAAGAAGAGAAGGAAACAAATTAAAGAAATAAAAAAAAATAAAGTTAATTATTAGAAAAGAAAAAGAAAATCAATGAGATGAAAGCATTCAAAATGAATGAAAAGGACAATATTGTTTTTCATCTCTTTTACTGGGGCTCACCCTGCCACCTGGGGACCACTCTTCTTGAGGGCTAGAGAGATAGGGAGGAAAAGAAGCCATGGGAAAACAAATCCTTTTAACTAATTAAAATTAAATTTTATTAAAATACTAGTCAGAGTGTGGAGAGGGGTATGATGGAAGGGGTTAAAGATTCAAGCTCTAAACTGTAGTCCAAGGTACTTTACTTAAATTGCTTCCTAATCTGAAGTATAATACTACATATATACAACCAAGCATGATACAGCCATCTTTCAATGTTCACATTTTATACTAGAATATGAGCTGCTCCTTCCATTTCTATATTTACTCATCCATATACAAGACTGGGCAAATTTTGTAGGCAGCTATCCCATTTGGCAATTCCAATGTGGTCTAAAAGTTTAGGGTACAGCAAAGTAAATCAACTAATAAATTCATAACTTATTACTAGAGGTTTTTCAAAGATAACAGGTTTTGCATTAAGATTGGCACATGTCAAGGTACAGCCATAATTGACCTTCAATTATTAATATGCCACAAGTCACAAAATCAGATAAAAATAAATGAAAAGAAATCCATTAATTAGGATTAATTAAAATTAAATGTAAAATTAATTTATTTTATTTTATTAGATTTAATTTTATTTAATAAAATTTTTAAAACCTGCTGGAATTTGGATTGAGATTGCAATGAATCTATAGATGAATTTGGGAAGGTGATACCGTAACAACATTGAGTCTTCCAATCCATGAACAAGGTATATCTCTTTCCATTTATTTAAGTCCTCTTTAATACATCTCAGCAATATTTTGTAATTTTCAATGTTCAGCTCTTACACATCTTTTGTCAGATTTATCCCTAAGTATTTCATATTTTGATGCTGTTATAAATGACATTTAATTTAATTTTCAAACATCCATTGCTAGTATGTTTAATTTCCAAATGTTCATTGCTAGTATGTATATGTGTTGATGTTTTTGTATGTTGATCTTGTACCCGGCAATTTTGCTAAATTCATTTATTGGTTAATAATTTTTAAAAATTCCACTGGATTTTCTACATAGACAATGAGGCCACTTGCAAATAAAGACAGGTTTAGTTCTTCCTTTCCAAACTAAATACTTTTATTTCTTTTCTTGCCTGATTCCACGGACTAAAACTTCTAGCACAATGTTGAATGGAAGTGGTGAGAGCAGACATCCTTGTCTTGATCCTAATGTTGGGGGGAAATAATTCTGTCTTTCGCCGTTAAGTATCACGTTGGCAGGAGGTTTTTCACAGATGCCGTTATCAGGTTGGGAAAGTTCCCTTCTCTTCCCAGTTTGCTGGGAGTTTTCATCAGGCGCCAGTGCCCCGTGCTGCTCAGTACTCAGCCGAAACCTAGAGGCAGAGGCTGCTGCCGTCTCCCGGGTCCCTCGGCGAGCTGTCCCTTCTCCAGGACTTTACGCGGTCACCTCCAGCCACCTTGGCCTCCTTGGCCGCGAGTCCACCCCCCAACGCCTGGACCCTCCTCCAGACCCCCTGGGGCCACGAGTGCCCCTCTCTTAGGGATTATTGCCCTTGGTTGCCTGCTGTCCGGTGACTTAAAAACCACTGTTTCCTCTGTTTTCTTTAGTTTTTTAGTTGCTTCTGGAGGAGTAAGAACAACTATCTTCCATCTTGATTGGAAGCAGAAATCTCCCTGGGCAATGTTTATACCTGCAAACGTTCAGGCCTTACCCTATTCGTAAATCCGAGGCGAGGTCTTGAGAACCTGCATATTTTCAAAACTCCCCACTGAATTGGGTGACAGTCCTGGCTGGTGAGGCACAGAATTTTCCCTCACTGTATACCGAAGGTCCAGGTCGTGGCTCGGCGCATGGACCCAGGTTCTCTGAGCCTCGGGCCTGGGCTGCGTCTACTCCACCCCACATGCACAGCCAGCCGCTGTGGCTGCCACGTTGCAGCCCATGCCCGAAGTCCTGATTCAATTTCCCATGCATTTCTGTAGTGTTTCATCATGCAAATACTCGAAAGGCTAACTGTAACAGAAATTGTGTTGAGCCACTGAGCGTTCTTGCTCTTAAAGGAGCCATCACGTGCTTGTACCACACGAGGCAGGGACGATGGCAACAGCTGTCTTGTATTAAGAGGTGATCATCTTCCCAAAAGGAAAACCGTCAAAGCTTTGCCGCAGTGAGTGTTCCCCAAAATCAGTATCCTCTTTCTGTCCTGTAAGTGTTACTGGATACCTTTCACCACCTCCAGTAACCATGTTGCACAAGGGTATTGGATATTCTTAACCTTCTACAAAACACAACTAAATACCTCCACCATGATGTCTTCTCAGAGATTCTAGACAGCTTTAGCTTCTCCCATGCCTGAATGCTTATTGCACTGGGCATATAACTCTATTTTAGCCTTCTGCATCGTGTACAGAGAATTTGTATTTAGGTGAATAATACCTGTATCAATGCATTCTTATGTCAGTTTTCCCATGTAAATCATTTCATAGAAATTATTGATTTAGCACATCCATTCCACCTTCTCAGTTATTCTAGAAATACTCAGAAATCTAGAAAATAGGATAATATATGTACATAATATGAATGTATAATTATGAATACACTTATGATTATATAATTTAAATATCTAATGTGAATATGAATTTTTTTTTCTTCTCTGTTATTCTTCCTGGGAATATCTGAAAACCAGACAACTGAAATATATTAAGTTTAATTAATATTAAACAGCACTAAGCTGGCAAATCCCCTGTCTCCTGTGCTACCAACTCTCTGATCTCATGAGTATCCAAACTGCCTTACAATGGCTGAATGTGTGGGGACTTATTTCCACTTGAGATTCCTTGAGACTGAGTACCCGGTTACTACAGCTGTAATTCCTCAGGATTATTCCTCCCAGCCACCAATGATCTTTAGGGAGTCAGAGAAAGTCACCTTTGGCAGAGTCCAATCCCTCCAAGCAGATGTTAACTCTTAATAGAATGTTATCCCTTTGTTCTTCAGATCATTTTCTAAATTATTCATAATATATTATTTTAATGTATAAGCAAAAAGGTTAAATTTTGTTATTGTTCAATAATTTGATTTTAACCCCAAACGCTGTGAGCTTGTCTCTGAGAATTTGAAGGGATGGATGGGTAATGTGTACCTGCAACCTAAACCAAGACTGTCTCCTCCATCTTACTAGGGGTTTTGACCATGTCCAAACTGAGATGAAATCAACCCTCTTCAGCTGAGGCCCCCAAGGAGAAGTGTAGCCATCCAAGATCAGTCCGATCCACTGATCAGAAGAATCCTACTATGGAAAAGAGTGCTCTGAAAGAGGCATTCTAGTTCCTCTAAATCAGGGGTTCTCAACCAGGGGTCTGTGAGCTTGAATTGAAATAAAAAAAAAAAACAAAAAAACCATTATTCTTGTGAGGACACATTGGTGGGGTTGTGATATATTTATGAAATACACAGTCTAGTGTGGACTTAGTAAGGGGTCCGTGGTTTTCACCTGACTGGCAAAGGGGTCCCTGGAACAAAATGTTAAGAACCCCTGCAAAGGCTATGTTTATCAGTTTGGGGGAGAGGGGTTGGGTAGCAGAATTGCCTGGGGCAGAGGGGGAGAGGATGAAGAACCATTGAACAGGAGGTTCTTTTTAACCTCTCGTAGGTTATGAATCACAGCCTGGCTACAATTCAAAACATCTGGGGAGTTCTCAAAAATCCTACTACCCAGGGCACACCATGGATCAAATTAAAATCTCTGCTTGCCACACAAGCGCCAGTACTTTCCAAAAATCCCCTAGCAGAGGGGAGGGGAGGTGTAGAGAGGGTGGGCTTGGAGCCAGGGTAAGTACCCAGATGGCCTCCCTCCCAATCCTCTGGGCTGTGCCCGTTAAAATAGCCCCAAGGAGAGTCCCTTACCTCTCCCTAGACACCTACCTTCCCAGCTAAGGATTGCTGTGCCTTCCAGGGAAAGCATATCTTTAAATAAACAATTTTTGAAACAATTTTCAGAACTTCTTATTAACCAATCCCATGGGAGTGGTGGATTGAGTGTACCAGGTTTATTTTTTTTTAAATGCCTGTTTGAATAACTCCTTTTATTTTTGGAGGCATCAAATGAATGGTCTAGGAAACTTGCTAATAGCTTGGGTAGGAAGCTCTCAAAGTGTGGTCCCTGGGCCAGCAGCATCAGTCTTACTTGTGAACCTGCTAGAAAGGTGA
>PVKH010021810.1:0-14240 GCA_004027955.1 Chaetophractus vellerosus
AAAGTATTGTTATTAGGGATTTTAAAAACAAGTTTCAAAATACAAATGAAATACCCTTAAAATGGACTCCATTGTAACAGTTCATTGAAAGGTTGCAGTAGAAATTTTTTATGGTATTAGTGATCTTAGGCAAGTTGAACCTCTTTCAGACTAGTTTTCCCATCTGTAAAATGAGAGGGGTAGACTTAGATCCCTCTGGGTTAATCCAGCTCTCTAAGTCTACTCTATAAAGACATCAACAGAAATGACATTTAGACTGAACAACCTGGGTATGATTAAAAAGCTTACATTCAAATGCTTGTTGAATGAAAGAACAAAGAGTATCTCTACTACCAATAAAAAAATTTAAAAAAAGAAGGATCTGACATAAAATGGTACCTATATAACATCTTTCCTTCACTCAAGTTTCTGGACCCTGTATGTGATGATTAGTGTTCCAAAGCAATTTTGGGGTGGCTTTTCATCAAGGATAGTTAGAATATTTGAAGTAGGACATGGGTTTTAGTGTCTGAGACATGGGTAAGTCAGAGATATGGATAAGTATCCTAGTCTTACCACTTACTGTGTGCCATTAGGCAAATTATTACATGACTCTGAACCTCAATTTCCTCATCTGTAAGAGGGAGAGAATAATGGTACCTATACAAAGTGTTATTACGAAGAGTAAATTGTATAATACATAAAATTACCTATTAGAATACTGAGAAATACCAAGTGTTTAATAAAAGTTATTTTTATTATTTCAAAGTATGACAAAAAAACTGCTAACAAATGTAAAAAGGATATAGAAAAAAACATGGTACTAGATAATCTCTAAGATCCCTCCAAATTCCATAAATATTCTTCTTTTAAAAACCCTTTGTAACTAATTCAACCCAATTCAACCAAGGACTGCTAGTTGCTGGTATGACCATTCATACTCCAGTCACAGAAATAAATGGCTTTCTAATATGAGATTTATTGATGCTAAAAATTTAATGGGAATATACCTATAAATCAGTCTAAAATGTAGACTATGCTACAATCTTACCTCTGTGAACTTGTTGAGGGTAGCATTGGTAGGGTTGTGAGTTATCAGAAAACGCATGTTCTCATAGGAGATCTCCACAGGGGCTGGGCGGTTCATTATGGCAAATAAAAAGTGTGAGCGTGCGGAAAATGGGGGGAGGTGTGTGTGGGGGAAATCAATAAATCTTGAAATGTTTCACAGCAGAAAACATTAAAAAAAAAGACCACTAAATTGCCTATTATCGATCAGTGTTTTCTCTAGTCAACTTATTTATTCCTTAAGAAACTTCTCTCTTCAAGAAATGCAGAAGGATTCAGAATCCACTTGAATCCAAATTCAACTTGGGCCTCAATGACTGTAGATGGATACCTTCGGACTCCAAAAAAAATCCAACTACATACAAAACTAAAGCAGCCTTTACTACATTTAGGCACTAGTGAGACAAGTTAAAGTGTAGGTTACGTTCCACTTTTGTTTACTTGATGCTTAATTTTACTGGAGTCATTAAAAGAAAGATGCTTGCAATTAAAAAAAAAAAAAAAGCCAACTATTTCTGAGGCCAGTCTCGGTGTCCAGAGTCTTCAAGGCAATTTTAATTATGGCACATAGAACCTCCACGCTCACTTGTCAGCGAAAACGCTGTGCTGAGCCTGGCAGAAGTCTGCCCTCACACTCAGAATCGCCATAAATGTGCAGCGTATATTCCAACGAAAAACCTGAGAGGAGAAAGCATAAGTAAAATGAACTGGAAGTTGATAGCATAGTAAACACAATGTCAAAATGCATTCTTTATGAACCCAAAGACATCAGAAATATCACCAATTCCAAATTACTGACATCTACAAAGAATAAGCTACAAGTGAGTAGCAAGAGTTTTAAAAAAACAGATTCAAAAATCAAATGTGTCTTTCATTTTTCAAAACCGGGTTCAATAAAGTTTCGGGCTAATAAGATACTTTTAACTCAAGTCATTCTTAAAGGATTAAGCTCAGAACTTAAAAAGAAAGCTTCCCTCCATGGACTCTCTTCATAAAGTTCAAAACAATCCCCTCGGTTTGCTGCTTTTATGGTTACTCTTTGCTAAAATAAAGCATATCTAGTTTTTTGTTTGTTTGCTTTTTACCAGGAGGTCCCGGGGATCGAACCTAGGTCCCTCCATACGGCAGACGGACACCCAACCATTTGAGCGATGTCCGCCTCCAAGGTTGAGAATATTTACCAAAATTCCCCTTTGAGAATTTAAAATTCTTTCTATCTAAAGTACATGCAAAAAACAAAAAAGTATATGCAGTGGCCTCCAATTATGATACTAGTTCACAAAGCACTTTCAAAAAAATCAATCTCCTTTTCTGCACAAATGAATAGTTGCTTCTACCCATGAGGGAAGTGAAGTGACTTATCTAAGGTCACACTATTATTTGAGCCCAAATTCAAACCCAAGTTTTCTATTAGTCCAGCATTCTTTCCAATGTACCAAAATGCCTGCTCACACAACGTGTAAATCCCACCCTCTTCACGTCTTGTCCAATTAACCTTTTTATTTCTCAAATCACTGCCTCAAGAGTACAAAGCATCTGAAAGTACTGATTCACAAAGCTTTCTCAGTCCCCAAAATATTAATCCCTACCAAAAATAAAGGGGGGGGAGGGTGGCAAGAAAGAGATGTGGTAGAATTTTTAACATTATTTTAGGCCTGCTGCTTTGAAGCACAGTAATCTTTACAGCTGGAGTGTCAACATAAACTCCTCTAGGAGCAAGGACAAGGTCTAGTTCTTTCACTTGCCTTTTCCCCAAGTAACCAATAAGTGCTTATTTAGAAGTCTGAAAAAAAAAAAGAAGCCGTTAAATAGAAAAAGGCATGAAAGAGAATGATTACTGAACGATTTAAGAAGAAACTGCAATATAGATAAGAGAGAACCCAGGCCTCCAAACTTTCAAGCCCATTCTTCTACCCACAATCTTTTTAGGATATTCTTATGGAATTTTATTTTGTAAACTGCATATTTGTGATTATATCACCATGGACACAAGCACAAAGCTAAAAATTCTTAAAACATGAAAGTTACACACAAAAAAAAAATTGAAAATGGCACTCTAAAAACTTCAAAAATACCTCAGCAGAATGAGCTACCCATTACAGTAAAAACACAAAACTTCTATGCTCAAACCAAGAAAAACAAATACACAACGCCACTCTTCTTAACTCATAATTCTGTTTAACACCAAAATAACCTTAGTTATACAAGAAAATATTTCAGAGTACTCCTTATAGAGTCAAGGAATTTTAGAGCTAGGAGAAACTGAACAGATAAACTACAACTGACTGACCCTCTTTTTAAGAAAATGTTTGGAGTTCAGGGAGATTAAAATGACTTACCTAAGAGAACACTGTTAATTAGCAGCAGATTAAGGACAACCCAGGTCTCCTAACTCCCTATTTGATTTTCCTTCAATTTTGACCGATGAAGGTACCTACATATTTTTCAACTCACAATCTTTTTCATCCAAATTTAACATTTCTTCAAATATGTGCTTGGACATTCATCTGCAACTCTGTGACCTTAGAATGAGAGGAAGGGGAAGAACAATGGTCTGCATGCAGTGCACAGCAAACCACAAGGAACTTCTAACCTGTTTGAATCCCTTTGGTTCAATGATATTATCAGAGTTAATACATGTGTTGGCTGAGTAAAGACACTAAAAAACCAGCATTGAAGTGATGGCCAGGCTTAAAAGATTACAGTTCTAGCATTAAATATTCTACCTAGTCTCCAGTATTTGTCTGCTCGGCAAACAGAGCAAACTTTGTCCCATCTCATTCCTCCAATCTCTTTTTGGAAGGACCATGTCCAGAGGCAGGGATGAGGATAATTCCCTAATCTCATTTTCAATTCTAAACACCCTACTGAGATCCCCAGCAAAGGAATTTCTGCCAAAAGAAACATATGTTCTATCAATGTTAACAGATATACAGTAAAAGCAAACTTCTGTTCCTTTCCCTTCCCCCAAGAGTTCAACTAAGCATCAACAGTTAAATTCCTGCACCTGTCAATTCAGATAAACAGCTAACTCCCGCCACAGACATAAGAATGCAAAGCAAACAGACTATAGTCATAAACAACCTACTACAGGTGTAAAGTACTCAAAAGTTGCAGAGCTCTATGTTTTAGCACAAGCTCAACACCTGTACACCTTACAGGAAAACTTTCTTCTAAAGTTGTCTCTGGCATTCTACTCTACCCACTTAAGAAAAAACAGGTTTTCGTTTTAATTTACTAGTTGATGGAACAGGCTGGTGTACTTGACATTTAACAGCAGTCAAATTCAAATATGCATCCAAATATCCTCTCCACCCTTCAATTTTATATTTTACAAAAGCTAACTCTAAAATGTTGAATTGGGACTTGGGACATTTCCATTTCCTAAGCAACACTGCAATTTTAAACAAAAGAATTTAACTTCACTGAAGGATTAGAAAGGCTTGGCTTTGACAGAGAAATCCTTTTAAATTAAGAAGAAGGTGAGGAAAGGAAAAAGAGAAGGAAGAAAAGAATGAAATAAGGCAGAGCTGAAAGAAAAAGCAAGTGAGAAGAGGCCTATTAAGCCGAAACTGCACTGTCAGTGAAACTAAAAGTTAATGTCACAACAGAGACAACTTAAAATTTTGAAGAGTTATGTTAAAGTTTAAGTGTCCAGTATCAATACTCCACAGCTAATATCTACCTAAATGAGTGCCAAAAACCAAAGTGCAGGAAGCAATGTGGCTCAAGCAATTGGGCTCCCGTCTACCATATGGGAGGTCTAGCTTTCAAAGATCTGAGAGTGTTGTATATGCTTTCACTCCCAGTGGCTATCTGGAAGGTTACAAAGAACTGGTAACTGGTCGCCTCTGGGGGATGAGGAGGTCAGGACCAAGATCTCCTTTATTCTAACAAGTACCTATTGAACTAAAATGTTTTAATTTTTTCCAAGCACATACATATATTACTGTACTTTTTAAAAATTATCTGAAAAAGAGTGATTAAGTACCCTGAAACAATTTACAATTTAACTACTTTCTTATCAATGCTGTAATCATAAGATTAGAAAGAGCTTCAAGAAGCTACTCTGTCTGTCTTCCCAGAAAGATAATTTTCTTTATTAAAGACATACTAAATAACTGAGTAAAATCATGTCCTGCCCTTGGCAATTATAATTCTAAGTTCAAATATAAATACAGAGAATTCAGGGGTGTGAGGCAACTTTATAAAATCAGCCCCATTTAACATAACCAAATCTCTATGGACATCCTTTCAAAAACCCTGTTACATCTGTGCCCATGAAACTTTCCACTAAGAAATCACCTTTTATATTTCCAAATTAAAGTAACTGATACAAGGTACCTCTAATTTGATGGGTTATGCCAGTGTTCACCAAATTAAAACAGCATATTATAACTATGCAATGAAAAAATTCTAGGTCTCAGGAATTAAAACCTAAAAGCAAAGGCCTATGTTACTTTTCTTACCAGAAATTCTACAGGAAGTCATGCAAATTTGAGTCAGGCAGGTTTCTACAATCAGGCAACATGAGAGCATAATACTGTATATAAGACTAAACTTTGCAATAACTTTTCCTAAAACAAATTCACTTCTATGTAGAAGATACCTGTATTTCCCCTTAAAATAAGTATGAATCACCTAATCTGTCAACTGTAAAGAATGTATCTTCATAAAGGCCTAGACTGTTCCTTGCAATTTGGCTAGTTAAGAATTTATTAATTCTGTAAATAGGTACTGGACATATACTATGTGTCTCACATACTTATTGGTGCAGTAAACAAAACAAACAAAAATTCCTGTCACCATGAATCTTACATTTTAGTGGGCAGAAAAAGACAAAATATGCCACTGTTACGGAGAAAAATGCAAAATAGGGCAATCAGCAGTACCAGAAGGGAGGGGGGATTCCAATTTTAAATAAGGTCATCAGGAAAAGAGTCACAAGAAAAAAAAAAAAGTGACATTTCATCCAAGACCTGGGGGTGTGAGCCAAATAGATATTTGAGGGTCTAAGCAGAGGGATTAACTGTACCAAAGGTTATGAGATGGGGACATGTTTGGGTGTTCTAGGAATAGCATTGGAGGCCAGTGCTACTGGAGCAGAGGGGGCAAGGGAATGAGTAGGAGGTCAGAGAAAAAGAAGAGAGCCTTATCGGCCATTATATGGACTTTTACTGTGGAAGCCAGTTGAGGGTTTCAAGCAGGAGCGACAACTTCCATTTTAAAAGGATCAGTCTGGCTGCTAAGTGGAGACAGTTTCTAAGAATGCTAAGGGTGGAAGCAGGGAGATCAGTTAGGAGCCTGTTGGTATAATCCAGGAAAGAGATAACGATAGCTTGGATCAGGGTAATAGCAGTAGAGTGGGCTTGTCCGGATTGGATATAAGGTTTGTGGGGGGAAAAAAAGTCAAGGGCATAAGTAATTAAGAGAATTCACAGAAGCCTAAATTTGAAACCAGTTAACCTGAAGATCAAATTAATATTAGTTTACCTCCTCCACTGACTACAGGCCTAGAGAGTTGATAAGAAGTCATTCATTAAATTCTACACAAATTCTTTTTAAAAAAAAATATTTAATTTATTTATTCCTCTCCCCCCCCCCCCACCCCGCTGTTTGTGCTTGCTGTCTGTTCTCTGTGTCCATTTGTTGTGTGCTCGTCTTTTTTTTTTTTTGGAAGGCACTGGGAACCAAACCCGGGACCTCCCATGTGGAAGGGAGGCAATCACTTGGGCCACCTCCACTCCCCACTAATTGTGTCTCTCACTGTGTTTCCACGTTGTGTCTTTTTGTTGTATCATCTTGTTGCATCAGCTTACTATGCCAGCTCACTATGCCAGTTCGCTGTCTTGCTCATTGTCTTTAGAAGGCACTGGGAAGAGAACCCGGAACTTCCCATGTGGGCACCCAAATGCTTGAGCCACATCTGCTTCCCACAAGTTATCTTAATATTCAGAAATATTCATACAACAGATGGTAAAATCTTCTCAACCATCAAGAAAAAAGGAGGGAAATTCCTCTATGAAGTACTACGGTATCTACTGCATTTTTACTAGCTGAGAAAAAAAATGTCTGGAGACTTGTAAACTAAAGCAAAGACTTTACTAATTGCTTATCTTCTGGTTAACTGGTCTCAAATTTTACTCCTTTTATGACCTATTCCTGATGCATCAGAGCCCAGTACAAACAACAGCTCTATCCTCTACCTATCTTTGGTCCTCCCTCTATTGTTACAGTTACCAAATAAAAATTGAATACATCTGGCTCCTTGAAACTTAGAAGAAAAAAATGTTAGTTCCCCTGCTCCACTAGTTACAGTCCTAGAGAGTTGATAAAGAAAAAGTTATCCATTAATTTCTATGCAAATAAGGATCCAAAATATCTGTAAATAAGCTAAATATAGCACAATGCTTTTTCACTGCTAAGAAAAACAAAGCCTCAGCTGCTCCCTTGGTCATTCCCATTTTTCCACTTTCTCATGTAAGGAGAGAACTTGACAATCAAGTTCTAGTACAGAAATCAATAATCAGTTCTATAAAAAGAAATTATGACCTTGATGGTGGGAAAATATCTTAATATTTCAGAACTAGCAGGAGATTTACAGCTTGCGACTCAGAAAGAAAAGGACAGCAATTAACAATTTACCTGGTTCAGAAAACAGTGTCAGTTATTTACTTAAGTCTTGTAGGCCCTATTCCCACCCAAATGAAAAGGCAGTGGTTTCCAAATGCGTATGCATCTTGGTGATTACAAGCAGTTATTTTCTATAGGTGCCTACCTCTACCTGTAACAATAAGAAAAAAATTGCACTATCTTCATGCCACACTTGAAAATATGTGCTTTTAATTTGGTACTACACACCACTGTTCTGCTAAAGATTAGCAATTCTCCAGATGAATCTCTTGCCCAAAAAGATTTTTTTCTTTCATAAATAAAATGTAAATAGAGGTAAGAGCACTATGCAGTTTGCATTTTTTTCTTTAAAATTATTTGAGTACCAATAATAACATTAAAAATCCTAACAGTACTTTTCTAACATTGAGAAGTAATCTTGTTTTCAGTGAATCTTTTTAAAATTAAGTTAAATGGCTCCGGTAACCTGATTCTATTTGTTCATACTTTTCATTTCCAGGCAAAGGTATCATGGCTATCCTCTCAACAGGCTTTGTTTAAAGACTTCTGTTTATGTTCTTTTTAAGACTCAGAAGCTTCTTTATCATAAAGTTAAAGCACATTTTTTTCCAAAACAACTGTCAGAATCTCCCTTATACAGTAAGAACTATATCCCATTTGTTGCCTTTACATAAAATTAAATCCTAATTTTTTTTTTTCCCCTTCCATCTTTCCATCCTTCATTCTTTTTTTTTCTTTAATCTCAAAAGTTTTTCTGGAGATCAATTTAAGTCTCAATATTTTTTAATTTCTAACATCTCTATACACACATTCACCCAAGAACTGCTAAGTCAAGTATTTCATTAATAAAGTAATGTATTTGAGATTCTGAACTTTAATTATAGTAAGAATCCCAAATGACACCTGGGTTCAGCCCTGTCAACACCACTTTGAAATGTTTTCTGAGTTATATCAGGACAGTTAGAATGACTATAACAGCTGCAAGTTCCCTGAAGTTGCAAAATAGATACTTGGGAAAAGGTTATTTGAATCACCTTTCAAAATAACCTACAGCATAAGAGCAGCATGCAAAGCAAAAACTTCCAGGCTATTGTTAGCATTATTTAAAATATACCATGTTTCAGAGTTTAGCAGTTTAGGGGTCCGCTTAACTCTTTCATTTCCCCATTTTGTAAAATGTACTTTGAGTACATTTAAAAGTCCTGTTCAACTATCTACCCCTGGAGTGAAGCGCTCTATGTAGAGGATACAGAATAAAAACATTCCAAAATACATCTTGTCAGCATAAATTCTGTTGTTTGAGCTCCAGAAATTTCTTTGCTGTAAGGGTATTTTGGTCCAAGTTTCCCCTAAAACCGGGTAAATTATGCTTCACTTCCTCTCCTAAACTTGCTTTTTATAAATCACATACTTCACAGACATTTCTCTGTGTACTGAGTACAGTACACAAGATAAACACTCAAGAACCCAAGTCATTCTATTTTGAGTTCCTGGTCGCCTTTTAAAATTCATTCAACCCACAAACTGCCCAATTAGGGCTTGGGTTTATTTTCACAAAACACAATAACATTCACAATCTTTAAAAACCATACCAATTATTCCACATTACACATAAATGTAAAGTAAAAATGGTGAAATACCTCTATAATGCCACTTCAAGGGGTTATTATTCTTTGTTCACTAACTTAATTCAAAACGGACTCACTTTCCTTCTCAATTAGAGGGTTCAAATTCAATCTTTCTTGTTCTCTTCCTCCTAATGCTTATTGAGATGAGGGACAACATACCACCTCTGAGTAACACTAAAATGTAGCACATCCTAATTCAGTCTTTCAACAAGCTCTGTGTGCACACCATACAGACACTATCCAGGACCAAAGATCTTAGAAAAACACTTGATGGGCATTAACTTTTCATATTAATGTTACACACTTTGAGGACACAGTAAGCATGAATAAAATTGCATAGGATTAATTAAGGAAAACTTCTGAATAAAGGTAAAACTTTTATAAAGCAATGTTGGGAGACTGGTATAAACAATGAAGGGAATGGAAGCTGACTTGAGGAAGGAGCTGAGTCCTTGGTTAGATAACTGGGGAGGCCTCCACCAAGTTGAGAATTTCAGACCAATTCAAATGCTAATAACGGCTCTTAGGAACTTAGGAATAGAGTAGTAGTCAAGGAATAACTCAGCTCAAGCAAATCTGGCATATTGGTGGGCATCTTCTGAGCTACTGAGCAGCTCCATAAACACCAACAAGCTTAACAAATACTCTCAACTTATTAAATCCTTCTAGATAAATTATTTTTCCTAATAAAGAAATGATATGTTTAACTAAATTCTACTTGTTACTGTCTTCCAAATGAAGATCACATCTCACTAGAAAAACAGTTTAGAGCATTGTGAAAGACCTACATTGTTTTCCAACTCAGAAAGAGCCAACTAATTTGAATTTAAACTAATCACCAAAGGAAACTGGTTTGTAACCACACATGTGCAATGAAGAATAATGTCCCTAGAATCTATTGTTTCTCCATCACATCCTTCTCAATTTGCTGACAAATCCTGCTGATGACTCATATCCTTCTGTACTAACCAGCTACCCTGTCCCCTCATGAGTCTTTTCACTAATAATGGAAAGTAGAAAACACATCAATTTGTTTTCCAACTAAAAACAGTAAATGTCAACATATGCATAAGCCCAAGTCACAAATATTGATAATACTATATAGTGTTTCCTATAAAAACAGTGAAAAAGAAGAAAAAAGAAAAAGATGCTCAAATCTTAACTAAAAATAAAGGACAACTAAAAGAAAGCAGACCCATTTATGAATTTGAATTCTTGTCAAACAATACATTAGTTAAGAGCCAACATGTTTGACTACTGCAGAAACAAAAACATAAAGTAATTTAGCTGATCTGCTAAAGCAAATATATCATGTGTGCATTTTATGCCAAAAGAATTAACGTTTTCTGGGAAGAATGAAATTTCAACCCAAAAATACTATGAAAGGAATTAAATACACCAATTCGCTGAAGGTAAAGACTTTTGTTCTAATGGTCAAAATATTTTTTCAAACCAGGCTCAACTAGCAGAGAAACGGGTCACAGAGGAGTTTAATCTTAAAATTCTCTACAGTTTCAAAAGTCAATGTTGTGCAATGTAAATTTATATTCAAATGATGAAATTCAGTTTCTGGGCTACTTAAATTGGAGTGGATTCTGTGTCACAGAAGCCATGGGTAAGGAAGTCAGTGCAGGCAAACAAAAAACATTTGTACTCAAAGTCACATAAAAACTATTGATATGATCTGTTAACTCCTCATAGTCATTTTTCTATGAAAGATTTTGGTACCTTATAAATCTATATTGTTTAAACAGTGCAGAGAAAACCACCTTAAAATGTGTAGAAGTGTCATTTTCTCACCTGGGTCCTGGTAATTCCACAAAGGGTAACCGTGGAAAGTGAACTGAGGCTGCAGTGCTGTGGGGCTTCTTTGGTGAAGATTTATAATAGTGACAGTTTCTGGTTCAGCCTAGAGCTCTACAATTCAGGGAGCAGAATATTTACATACAGTACCCACTTCAGCTCTACACCAAGCAATCCCTTAAGGCTTCAAGGCCACAGGGTGGCCAGAAAAAGTAAAAAGAGCTCAAGTATGTGGTTCAGGAAATAAATTTTAAAAAGCCACCAGACACCTCCATATACATAATAGTTACGAAGTTCAAAATTAATAGAAGGCTCTCATAGTATTCACAGATTGACAGACTCCAGTTGACATATCCAAAAGTTATAATTGTAATTGGTGGCATCCAAAGACTCCCGCTTTATAAAACTAGAGGATAAGTATCAGTTTTCTACATAACTCAAATAGTGTTCTGAGAGTAAATATCAAAGTAGGAACATCCCCCAAAAAAGAAAAAAAAAGTTACGCAAGTAACTAAAGTACACTTAAAAAAAAAAAAAAAAAACTAAATTTCAAGCAAAAAAAGGCCAACTTCCTCAAATATTTACTTAACTCCTATATAGCTCCCGTTTAGCCTAAAATTTAAGTACTTTAAGCCCCAAGAGGAATATCTTTTTTATTCCACTGCCATCTATTTACTGCTACCCTTTAATCTGGATAGCAAAACTTGGGGTTTCACAATTGACCTATAAGTCAGTTTCTTTATCTGTAAAAATGAAATACCACTTATCCACAGTATTGTTAGGAATTTTAAATATGATATGTGATTTAGCACAAAGAAGGTTCTCAAGAAGGGAATGTTGAAACCTAAAGTTCTGAAGTATATATATAATGTTGGAGGTTCAAATGTATCCCAAGACCACAAGATCTCTATTACTACCCTAACTCAACATAACTAAGTCTACCATGTTAAGACTATAGATCCTGTTTTTGAGTTATTCAAAATTCTTACATATGTCCAATTTTTACTCAATACGTAGTATAGCCACTTGGTGTTAGTGATCTTAAGAAATCGACCCAACCTGAGTTTCATACTTTCTAAGTGAAGTTTCACTCTTCCAAGAACAGCTAAAATATATATATACTGCTCCTCTATATCTTATTTGCAAATGTTTTTTCTAGAGACTTCACTGGTTACCAACCCCACATTCCAACAAAAAGGAACAAGTACAGTCAAACCCTGTAAAATAAATTCCTACTAAATTTCAACTTTGCATCTCAAAATCATAAAGTGTACTATAATTACTGTGTAAGGAAATGACTAAAAGAAAAAATGATTAAAAAGTTAATTCTTAAGAAAAATAAATCTGAATTACCATGTATATAAATTTTTAAGTAAATTTTGAGTTTTCAGACTTTTTAAAAAAGCATGTGCAAAAGCCTTCAAACATGTACTCTTCTCTAGTACCACCAAAGTTCAAAGATGTTGTAAATGGTTTCTGTCTATAAATTTGGTTTGTTCAAATTAAGTATTACTTAACTGACTCATGGAAGGAGTGGTCTGATTTTAGCTTTTCTGAGTCAGAACATACCCAGTTCAAGCAGTTCTAAACTATTTTTCATTTATAAAGGTGTTCTAAAATGCCAGCATTTCCAAGCTACTAAATGTAACAATTAAGCTGTTGCCTTAGTAGAAAAGTCTTAGTGGTAATAATACTTTGAAATCCATAGTTCAATTTATAATTAACAAACAAAATTTGTTTGCATATATTTTCTCACTTGACCTTCACAATCTCCTGAGATAAGTATTCCACATAGCTGAACCAAGAGCCTTTCACAAGAAAGTGACAATTTCTAGTTGACAACCCCCAATAAATATACACCTTCCCTTTCCCCAAAATAAAAAAAATAAAAAATAAAAAAACCTAAAAGGTTGCTAGGTTTCTTTAATCAGACTCCTCTCTGACATATCCCAGGTGCCCCATAAAAACTCTGTCTCAAAGCACACTCCCTGGGGCCCTAAGGGAGTTTCAAGGCAGAATCTCCTCCCATATAAAAGCTTAGCCTAGGCACTAAAGAGTAAAGAGTTTCAAGTAAGCATCTCCTACATGATCCCCTTGCCTCCAGCCATTCAGTGTTTTCATCCACTCCGACAGCTCTCATCTGCACAAGCTGCTAAATCATGAAATACTGTGTGTGGATGAGAAACCTCAAAATGAGACAACCTACTGAGAGGGTAGTAATGGTGCAGTGAAAAAATCAAGGGCTTTAAGGCGAGACAGACCTGGATTTTTAATCCAACTCCAATTCTTATTATCTGTGTGACCCTGGAAAAGTTCATCACTCCACTGTAAATCCATAAGGGCTCAACACTGGATTCCCAGTGCCTGGAAGGAGAAGCCACTCACTCAATTACTGCTGAATGGATGCAAATTGAGGATATCTACCAACTTTGTAGTAATTGTAAATGAGACAATAAAAAGCACCTGGTGCGTTTGCAGGCACTAGTTAACCCCTTCCCAGAGGAATAGTAAAGATAGTGTTTCTGAAAACAGAGCATTCTAGCGACTGAGAAAAAGGACACTTCCCTCAGGATCCATGCAAGCTAAGAACCATCATACATGACAACGGAGGCCAGACTAAGAAAAATATAATTTCCGGCTTCTCATTACATAACATAAATGCTTTTCCCTGTAATTCTAGTAAGTCTAATATCTAAAAGGACCACCCTACCCTGGTTATCATACTGAAAGACCTCCTAGGTGTTAGTGCACACCCTTATAAGGATTCTCAACAAACTTGTAGGAGATTTTTCATCAAGGTGTAAAATACATATCAAAATACTCTTCATCAAGAAACCCTACTTCTTTACCACAAGACTCTGGAAAAAGTCCATGACAATCATTAGGCCATTCAATCTTCAATATGAAACAATTTTTAAAATGTCAGGGTCAGAACACTGACAAACCACTTCTCACCATCTTTACCAGTACAAAAATATGCTATCAAGTGATTCTGAAGCCCTAATAATGTCACTCTCTGTCCTTAATTTTCTTTTGCATACTTAACAGGTCATAACTTCACTCAATTCCTGTCTGAAACTACTTTATAATGCAGAACATCGTAGCAAAGAACTACCATATTTTAATCCA
>PVKH010021811.1:0-14249 GCA_004027955.1 Chaetophractus vellerosus
TATATATATATATATATACACACACACATGTATATATTTTTTTAAAGATTTACTTATTTTTATTTATTTATCCCCCCTCCCCCATTGTTTGTGCTCGTTGTCTGCTCGTCTTCTTTTTTAGGAGGTACTGGGAACCGAACCTGGAGCCTCCCATTGGAGAGGGTAGCGTGTAATCACTTGAGCCACCTCTGCTCCCTGTTTGTTGTGTCTCTCATTGTGATTCCTTACTGTGTTTCTTGGTAGCGTCATCTTACTGCATCATCTTCTTGCATCAGCTCGCCATGCCAGCCCATCACATCAGCTTGCTGTCTCACTCGTCTTCTTTAGGAGGCACCAGGAACCAAACCCAGGACCTCCCGTTTGGTAGGCAGGAGCCCAGCTGCTTCAGCCACATTCACTTCTGTCTCATATCATATTGATGACATCACAGGAGAAACAGCCTACCACTTGCCACAGATGATAACTGTTTGTTTTAAAGATCAATATAAAACAACTAAGTATACAAAAGACCCAAAATTCTGCATGATTTGATACTGGTCTTGATTATCAACAGACAGGAGGATAAGTTGATTTATTAAAATGTTTAAAATCTGGCCCTGGACCCTCTAGTGCAACTATATCCACTGAAAGATATGAAAAGCTTCAACACCATAGAGTTTCTTGCCTTTGCTAAACCAGAGGCATGTTGAGGGTCCTTCCCCTGTCAAAGAAAGAACTATGACTTACAATCACAGACTCTGGAGTTAGACAGAATTCAAGTCTGTGAATTCTAGTCTATCACTTACTGACTGTGTGACATTAACCTCTCAGGGCCTTAGTTTCCTTATCTTTAAATTGGAATAAATAATAACAATCCCACAGGATATTTGGGAGGATTAATTGATATAAGGGCTTTTAGAACAGTGTCTACTAAATATAAATCCTTAAGAAACATTGAATATTTTTTATTACCACTTCTTCAGTACATCACATTCTGTTGATCATTTAACAAAGACTTCAAATATAACATAATTGGTAAATTTTAGATCTTCTTACAAAGGAATTGAACTGATATATAGGGTATGAGGGGCGAAAAAAATGCATTCTAGCACTCTGCTAGTACATATAACATTCCTGCCCCTCAAAATGAATTTCATTCTGTGAGTCTTTTTATTTACTTAGGTGAATCAACAAAGAATAAAATTGGAATCAATCAAAAGTAACTTTACAAAGTTAATTATTGGAGATGGGAATGAAATACTTAAAGTAGGTAACAGCATAAGTTTTGGGGGTATAAAAATTTCTCAGACTTACAGGAAGAAAACAGACCCTCTAGGCCATTCCTGCCCAAAACAACTTTCTGTGATGATAGAAATGTTCTATAAAATGTATTGTTCCACATGGTAGCCACAAGGCACATGTGATTATTGAGCACTTGTAGTTAGTGCAACTAAGGAACAAAAATTTTTTATTTTATTTCATTATAATTAATTTGAATTTAAATAGCTCCTTGTGGCTCACGGCTCCTGTACTGGACAACACTGCTCTATACAGAGGGAGCATCTACCACCCAACTCCAAAACAACTGACTTCAGGGCTAAGAAGAGGCCCCTTCTTACTGCAGCTTTTTAGTAACTGCAGCCCTTGGCAGTCTTCACATAACTCCAATTTGCAGGCCAGCAGAAGCTGATGGCACCATAAACATGAGGTTGAAATCGTTTTTCTTTGTTCAGTCTTTTACTCAGAACAGAGAAAAGCTTTCAGCATATACTTTACAATATACAAGATGGACTCCAAATAACCTTTTAACAGTCGAAAAGCACGTTAAAATGACTATTTAATAAAATCCCATCCATTCAATGTATATCTACTACTCTCATCACCCTTTGCCCCTTCATCATGAGCCCACTGACCTTAGAATTCAGGGCCCCTGCTATATGTTCTCATGGTGCTGTTCAGGGAAGACGTTAATAGAGGCTGGCTCCTGTCCTCACTATTCCACTGAAATTATTCTTACCCTGTCACCAGGACTTCCAACTATGCTAAATTGGACACTTTTTAGACCCTACTCTCTCCACTCCGAATTCAGTATGTCCCAAAACGGAACTCAACGTTTTCCTCTCAAATTGGTTTCTCCTGTATTCTATAATTAATGACACTACTTTGTATTATCTAAGTTGCCTAAGGTGATAAAAAAAAGTCTGGAAATCATCCTTGATAATTCCTCATATAACACACTCACTTGATCACCAAGCACTGTGGATTATATCTCCTTAACATCTTTCTAACCTGTCCTCTCTTCTTTATATATACTGTCACTACCTTAGCCCAGCCCTTCATCACTGCTTACCTATATTTTTGTAGACTCTTTCCCTTCACTTTTAATCAATCTGCCCTATAAATGGGTCATCCATACAACCATAACGTTAACTTTTCTAAAATGCAAATATGATCACATCACTACTTATAAATGTAAAGCCCTTTCTAATCTGGCTCCTGTTTACTCAGAGTAAGATATATTGATATTCCAGCCAAAGAACCTAGATATTTGACTCCTACCAATGACTGACTAATTCTCTTTAAAACCCCTGAGAGAAATGTGTGCAAAGGAATCAAAATCAAGCAGGCACTCAACCACTTGAGCTATATCCATTGTCCTGATCACTTTATTTGAACTTTAAAAGTTGAAATGTTTAAACTTTTAAGCTTTAAAAGTTAAAAAAAATGTCTGCCAGTCTTTTACATGGCAATGTTACTCCTTTTCTTTTTATAATTAACACATATTTCGTGATGAGGCACTTCAAAACGATGTATCTATACCATTTCTTATCAAACTTTTGATTAATTAATTAATATGTGTATGGAGTCACAATTTCCTATTTTAGTGAATGTGTTTTGCTCTGTTGCTATCATTACTTACTTTGATGCTCAAGTTGGTTCCAATTTGACTAGTAGAAGCCCTTCAATCTGGCTTCTTTTTCCTTTTGACATGTTACCATTATTATGGCAAAATAAGACATTCCAAGGTCATTTTGTACTTCTCTTGTCCCAACCCTGGAATTCACCTTTTCCTTTCTCCAAAGAGTTTTGTTTCTGTCATGGAGAATGGTATTTAGAAACTAAGATTTGGATACTAGGTATGCTAATTGCTATTTGGGTGAACAAAGCAAAGGAATATGTGTATGTGTTTACATACATATATAAACGTGTATGTTTCTCTGTCATTTTTTTAAGGAGGTACCAGGGATTGAACCCAGGACCTCATACATAGGAAGCAGGTGCTCAAGCACTTGAGCTACATCCACTCCCTGTATATTTATCTATACACATAGAAAGCCATGCGTTCACATCAATATCTCCAGTTCTAATCCAATACCACAGAGTTCATTCTAGTTTTCTCCTTTTCAATATTTGTACTTCCTTTCTTTGGGGGAAATCTGGCTTTCATTACCCTTAATTTATTTACTTATGTGATCAATTTCCTGTATGTAACCAATCTCCCATCTCTGTCATCACCCCCCACACCCATGTAGATGCCCTTCTCATTACACCCAGGTTTCAATATTCTGTGCCAAGCCATCCCTGGCTGTCCTTATCACACGAATCAGGCTGACTCCCCATGCCAGGCAGATTCCCTAGGTCACATGCGTTGCCATGCCAGATATCCCATGCCAGATATCCTCCCACAGGGAAACCATCCTCACCCCACTGGGGCTGTGAAATCCCAAACCAGGTCATCATTCACATCTTCATCCAGTGTGGGCTCTCACACCCCAGGCTGTCTTCATTTTTGGAACTCTCATCTCCTTAGACTTCCTGGTTAACAGAACTTGGGCATTCATTTATATATTTTGGTATATCTTTAAAGATCATGCCACGGTAAAGTTTGAGTGATAAAAACCTAAGGTTGATTCAAAAACCTGAAGAAATTTTGGGTGCTATTTTTTTTTTTAACAATGGGACTATATTCTGTTATGAAATATCTACTCATTTGTCAAGTATGGGAATACAACCACATCCATTTATTCATTTTTTCTACCATCAACTATTTATAAAGTACTTTCTACATTCTAGGTACTTCTAGGTGCTAAGAATACTAAGATGAATAAAACAACCTTAAGGGCAGACTCTGAAGGAGGAGACAGATGGTAAATAAATAAGTGAGGGCACAAAAGAGGAAGTGGCCAGTTCTAACTGAGGGTGGGGTGATTTCCCAGATGCTTGGGAAAATTCTCAATAGTTGAGGAAGAGTCTATGCCAATAAGAGAAGGACATTGTAAACAGTGACCGAGGAAGTGAAGAAAGTCAGAGAAATGTAAAACTGTGCTTTTTGATGAAGAATAAAAAGCCTTATATTAGTTGAGAGTGAAGTGCAAATGAGGATATAATAGAGGAGAGGGAAAAAAAATGCAGCAAGAACTAAGGCTAAAAGTAGTAAGTGCCATATTATGGAGGGTGTTGCATGCCTTCCTAGGGAAGGTGAACTTTATTATTGGCAAGTAATAGGGAGTCACTCCAGGGTTTTAAGTTGAGGATTACTAAGTCTCTATTTATATTTCAGAAAGAATGCTGCAACAAGGATATTGAAGATGCTATGAAGGGTAAGACACTGAAAATCAGATAATATTTAGGAGATAACAATAGTGAGGATAATAAGTAAGTAGCACAGAGAATGGAGAAAAAGAGACAAATACCAAGATGAAAAGGAGGCATACGTTACAGGACTTGGGATACAGATGTGTTGGGTTAAATGAAAGAAAAACATTTTGGATAATTCCCCAGTTTCCAAACAGGATGACAGTAGTAACATTCATTTAAGATAGGAGAATGTAAGAAAGGAGGGGCAAATTTTAGGAAACACTGAGTTTTAGAAGTACACAAAGCACAAGAAATAGGACTGGGCAAAAGCCATGTATACTGGAACCATCAGCATATTATGGTAGGTAATATGCTGTCATATTAATGTTAATGGACAAGGAGAGCCTACAGACTTTGAAGAGGCAAGAGGATGAGTCCTCAGAATATCTTCATTTAAAAGACAAATAGTGGGGGTGGATATGGCTCAAGCAGTTGGGAGCCCACATCCGACAAGGGAGGTCCCTGGTTCAGTGCCCAGTGTCTCCTAAAGAAGATAAGCAGACACAATGAGCTGATGCAACAGGCTGATGCAACGAGCAGAAACAATGAGCAGGGGTCAGATGCGGCTCAAGTGGCTAGGCTCCTGCCTCCCCCACATGGAAGGTCCCGGGTTCGGTTCCCAATGCCTCCTAAAGACAAGCAGACATAACACGCAGACACAGCGAGAACACAACAAGCAGACAAAGCGAGAACACAATGAACAGACACAGTGAGAACACAATGAGCAGACACAGTGAGCAGACAAGTGCAAACAGTGAGCAGAAACAATGAGCAGGCAGACAAGGGAGCCACTGGGGGTGGGGGAACGACCTCTTAGCAAGTTAGAAATAGAAGAAAACTTATTTAAAAAAAAAAAGTAGAATATAGACAAGGGGACCACAATAGATGAATCAGAAAAGAGAAAGAGAACAAGGATAGAATGATTGTTTAGAATTCAATGGAGGGACTTCCAGCTTTCAGTCATGGAAGGGTAGCTTGTATTGAAGAAATATATCGATAACAATTAAAAACTCTATTGTTCAAAAACTCTAGATAATATACTAAATATATTAAAGAGGAGTAAGAGCAGGCAGAAGTTGAGAGGAGTCAATCCTTGGGAGGAAAAAAAGCAAACCACACTAAGTGAGATTCATATATATATTCAGCTTTTTCCATGAGGGTACTCCCAGTCAATTTGGCAGATAGAGCTAATGAAGAAAATCTCAGTATTATTGGGCTAAAGAGTCAGAGGTTGGGGTTTAGGACTGTCAGAGAAGCTAGGAAGTGGAAGGGGAAATTCTGGGAAAAAGGAACCAAAAATGTGTGGATAAATTTCCCTCAAATCCTTGATTAATCCCTAAACTATGCAGGTACAGGGCAAGATTCCAAAAATCCCAGAGGAAAAATAACAGCTAAAAGGCTTCCATAGCTAAGGAGAGTTTCAGCAGCTGCCCACTGCAGGGAAGACAGAGTTTAGAATTTGAATCTGTCAAGACAGAAGGCCTGGTAAATACCTTGGATTGGGTTTTCAACTGAAACCTCAAAGGGTCATGCCTTAGGAAAAAACACCATTTCCCCAAATTAAGGATATCGTCCCAAGACTAAGGGAAAGATAAAATAGGCCCACAATGACAAAGCCAAAAGCCAGTCACCTAGCTGCTTGCTAGAATTAAATATAACACTCTTCTGAAGATGATAATGGAATCCAGAGTCCATATAACGTAATCTTACTTAATGTCTACTATATTATCCAAAATACTAATATCCAAAGATGCAGAAAAATGTGACCCACTGTCAAGAGAAATATTAGTCACAGACCCACAGAATTACAGATAACCCAGATATTAGAATTAGCAATCAAGGAATTTAAAATAGTTATGATAAGTATGATAAAGGAGGCGTAGGAAAAGATAAGTATTAATATAATGGATGGAAAGATGGGGAGTTTAAGGAAAGTTACATTAACTGCAAAAGAGAACCAAATGCAAATATTAGAAACTTATTATAAAACTTATTATAGCTGAAATTAAAAACTTAATGAAAAAGAAGAAAGAATTAATGAATTTGCAGGCAGGGAAATAGAAATCAACCAAACTGAAGCACAGAGGAAAAAAGATTTTTGAAAAATGTGTGGAGCCTCAATGACCGGTATCAAATGGTCAAACAGTCAGTAATTAGAGTCACAAGCAGAAAGGAGTGAATAAGGAAGACTAAATATTTGAAGAAATATTGGTTGAAATTTTTTCAATTTGATAAAAACAAAAACAACAACAACAAAAACGCAGCAATCTAAAGATACAGGAATCTCAATGTATCCCATGCAGGATAAATGCAAAGAATAGCACAACTAGGCACATAACAGTCAAACTTTGCAAAACTTAAGATAAAAACCACAATATTGAAAATGCTATTAACTGGCATAAGAACTGATATATGCATTAATATAATTTAACAAATAACCTAGAAACAAGGATGATGCTAAGACGATTGATAAAACTTAGAAGAGGCAGGGGAATCAGTTCTTCACCTTGGGCCACAAACAGCAACAACAAAAACTTCAAATGTATCAAATTACTAGATGTGAAAAGTTGAGGATGTCATCAGAAAGGTGATCAAAGAGATGAATAATAAGAGTATAGGATGAATACAGAAGGAAGTCAGAAAGTGGTAGTAGTATACAAAAGGGAAAGGTCCATAAACCTGGAGGTCTCAGTCAAGTCAAAGATGCTCTATGAAGAGAATCAAGAGACTCAGAGGACCAGGAAGCTTTGACATACATTACTGCATTAGTGATTATGTTTGCAGAGATAATTCTATTCTGAATGTCAACAAGAACAGAGCATGGCTATGGAAGAAAACTGTGATGTAGAATCATTACAGATAATTGACAGAAGGAGTCCATTGAACTAAGAGGCCAGGTATTAGGTGACATTTTCATATCGATGTTTATTTTGTCCATGTTGGGAATTGGGATGAAGAGAAAGACCATGATCTGGGTTTCAAAGGCTTCATCAAATAAATGAATGTGACAAGGAAGTCAATAGATGACAGAAGCAACAGACATTAGCTCCCAAGAATTTCTCTTCCAAGTTTACTACAATTTCCTGAACATTGATGGAAAAAAAATAAGGCATTTAAAAATATTAGGATACTTCCACTTTAATCCTTAAATTGTTAAGGCTACTAGGTAACAATAAAATACCACTCTAACAATAAAATGAATAGGAAACTTCATTAAAATTTATAGAACTGCCCACTGTATGAAGATATTCGACTCTTAATTCAACTTGGGGATGGGGTAAAAGGTTTTCAAAGTATGAGGGTAAATGAAGGTGGATATTCACTTTATAAAAATATTCATTACAGGATTCCCTTAAATAACATCCTCTACATTTTAAATAATGTGATTTGCATAAAGTGTTTTAGGAACATATTTTGCGTAAAGCAAGGCATAGTTATGTTACACTATTTTGGCTAATTAGACCAGTCAGTCCAAGAACAAATATATTCTGTGCAATTTTTCCAGGCAATTTACCATGTCTTTGGTGACTCCCTGAGTTTCCTTATGGCTCAGCAGGAAAACTGCCAAGCTACTCAACAGTGAAATTCTTCAGCAAGTACAATCAAAACCTCTTCCAGAGGCAAATTTGGAATAGGTAGTCTGCTCAGGCAGGTTTATTTTCTGCAGGTGGTGGTGTGCTAAGTGAATACTTTTCTAATTATAAGGAGATCTCTTTTGATATTCACTTCCATTTTAGGCAGTGGCCTCCAAAATTTTTCAAGCACATGTGTCAGTAAAATATGTAAACATATTAGAATATGTATATTTTAATAGCATATATACAAATATACTCTTAATCAACACATTAAATATTCTTAAAATTTCATTTCTGACATTTTACATAGTAAATAAATAGAAATGGAAAGTCTAATATTTTCCCCCATCCTAATGAATTGTCTTTATACCATCCGGCTCTTTGAAAATACTTCTAGAGAGATTAGAAGAAATTTTGTTTATACACAGAATGTTTCCTTCTAGCTATAAGGCCAAAGAGAGAAAGACTCTGTCAATAGTGTAGACATCAATGATGAAAGTGATGTTAATTCATGACCTACATTCAAATAGTGAGCTAGTACCAGATTTTGGGTCTATATAAAAATATTGCCAGTCTTTTCATTAATTTAGCAAATATTAATTGCTTAACTATTATGTCACTGGCACTGTCCCAGGCACTAATTACATTTACCTATGTTGTGACCCTAGGGTCTCTCTTTAGCTATAGGAATAACTAGGCAGTAGAAAAATTATTTTAAGATAATATAATACATGACTACGTTGTCACATCTAGAAATTTAAAGTGAGATCACTAATTACCAATTCTATCTCCTGTTAGAGATAGAACACACGCTTCTCAAAGGAAAGGACTGTATTTGTTTAATCATTAATATAAACCTAGCAGCACCTAGAATAGTGACTAGCATGTACTAATATTCAATAAATATTTTCTGGAGGGAAGCAGGGGAAAAAGGGAGGAAGAAAGGAAGGGAAAGAAGAATCAAATGAACCAAAATGAAGAGTGAGACCAAATTGAAAGAGCCATTTTGACTGTAATTACTAATGGGATTTCTTCTGATTTGAAAATACTCATCAAAGGCATGTGGTCCTGCTTAACATCCTGGATCTGCACTTAGAAATAATGTAACTGAGAATCCTAAGACTCAAGGAGAGAATCCATCCCCTTAATTATATGTCTCCTCATTTTATAGTTCATTAACATTCAGGTTTATAATAAAATAAAAATTATTTTTTCATATCATAAAAGTAATATAAATACTTTAAAGAAATTTATAACATATAGGAATGTAGAACTAAAACATGAGCATAATCCTACCACTGAAAGGTAGTAACTATTAACATTTAATATGTTAAATTTGTACCAAATTTTGAATTCCTGTGATGTGGTTTTCTCTAATGCTATAAGGAGCTCATGAACAAATAATATGAAAAAACATAGTGGAGTAATTTCATCTATGCCGAATGAGGCAAAGTTCAGACTTTGAAACTGTTTCCAAACCAAGCTATAAAGAGATTATGAGTTCCTTAAGCAAAGGCACATTATTCTATTTATCTGTATTATACCGTAGCCACAGGACATAGCAGGGAGGCATTGTACACACTATTAGGACAGTAACTGTTCATTGAATAAGCAGCTAGAAAAAGAGAATCAGTAAATTTGTATTTGCAGGACTCTTCCTTCTATGATTGCTCTCTTCCCAAGCCCTTCCTTTCATGACCTCAGCTTCTGTCATTCACTGCCATGTACTTTTGCTCCAGCAACGATAAAGAGTTTGGTGCAGCCCCAAAACGATGCTGTTTCAGACATCCATAACTTTGATCATATAATTTTCCATCCTCTCCACTAAGTTCTATCATTCATCACAACTTAGCTCAGATGTCAAGTTCTTCAAGAAGTCTCCCCTGACCCCCACTGCCCATCCCCGGGATGAGCTAAGTGCAAAAATTCTGGACTCATATACTATCCAGTGCAAGCATCTAACAATGCAGTTGCCACAGTCTATGGAAATTAGCCACTTATATATTTGTCTCTACTCTTAGACTATAAGCTCTCTGAGGTTTCTATCTTTATATTCACAAATACTAACACATTCAGTAAATATTTATTGGATGAAAGAATAAAAAAATCAACAGACTCCTTTTTTTTTTTCTGGTCTTATTTTTCATCTCTTTGGTTCACTCCCCTGCTAGTTTAGAAAGCTAATCACCCAAAATTATAATTATCTGGAGAAAAAAAAAAAAAACCTCTCTTGACCATCAAGCAGAAATCTGACTTTCAAAATGTAAAATATGGCAAAAAAACTGGGTTCTATTTATTTATCAAGCCAAAAGCCATCCTTTCCTAATTTCTTATGTTTAGTATTACATAATGTCATTACCATTCTCTTCCAATGTCCTCTACAGCAGAATAACATTTTAATACTCACTCTTTCACCCAACATATATTTACTTCTATTCTTCTTTCTCCCTAAAAAAAGATATAAAGTAGGCCCTGCTGACTCTTTCTCTATTGATGCCATCACACCTGTTCCTTTCTACTTCTAGAACGGCTGTCTTTAATCCCTTCCAATTTCATTTGCTCAAGATGCATCGAAGGAATAATTCAGGATATTCAAAATTATGACATATTCAAGGAATTCCTATTTCCTTCTATGTTGGGATCAAATTATACAGAACCCACATTTTTTAGTGTGGCTTTCCAGGTTATCCATTCCACACTCACCTCTACCAATACTCTCCACCTAATTTCCTCTAAGAAAACTTATTTCCTTCTCCTTCCTGGTATGCTTTTTTTTTTTTTTTTCATTTAAGCCACACAAATATTCTTGCTCTATACAATACTCAGTTTTAAAATTCCTTCATTGTTGCCTTTGAACATGCATTAGAGCTATTCCCACTTTCTTTATGCCCTGATTGCTCTTTCAAATCCTCTTGGTTTGAAAATTCCTTCGTTGTTGCCTTCAAACATACTTTAGAGCTTTCTCCATTCTCTTTGTGCCCTAATTCCTCTTTCAAATCCCTGTTCATATGTGTCTTCCTCTCACAAGGTTTTCTTGATTAACACCCGACTATATTAATTGCTCCTTTACAAAGCAGCCCTTCGACATTTGTATTTTGCTGGCACTAACTATAGTTTGGTCCTTATTTCTATGTTGCCTACTTTTAGATCAGTGTGAACAGATATATTCTCCCTTACTGGGCCTTGCAGCACTATCATAAAGATGATTTCTTTTTTTAAAGATTTATTTTATTTATTTATTCTCCTCCCCCTCATTGTTTGTACTCCCTATCTGCTCTCTGTGTCCATTTGCTGTGTGCTTTCTGAGTCTGCTTGTCTTCTTTTTAGGAGGCACCAGGAACCATCTGGGACCTGCCATCTGGGAGAGAGGCACTCAATTGCTTGAGGCACCTCTGCTCCCTGCTTTGTTGTCTCTCTCATTGTTTCCTCTCTGTGTGTCTTTGTGTCATCTTGTTGTACCAGCTCACTGTCTTGCTTGTCTTCTCCAAGAGGTACCAGGGATCGAACCTGGGACCTCCCATGTGGTAGGTGGGAGCTCAATCGCTTGAGCTACATTCGCTACCCAGATGATTTCTTAACAGGTGCTGTTGACTTATTGTCTTACATGTAAGGGAACTCAGCTATTGTTTGAAATAAATCAAATTGATTGCCCATCTTCAATAAACTATAAGTGATGGTGAAATAAAAAACAGTGTAAATTTAAATTACACTTAGTGTTTAAAATCATAGTACTTCTAATAATCCTATTCAGCTTACAATATTTGCATGGAGCATTCTTATATGTATTTTAAGACTACTGCTTTTCAATGTTCCCTCTACCAAATGCCCTAGGGAAAAAAATAAAGAAAATTGTAAGGTATATTAGAGAATAGCAAGTTTTACATATTTATTTATATGAGACCACCATATTAATATTTTTGATATTGAGAGTTTTATTTATGGCCTCACAAGGTCAAAGGTACCATATATAATATCTATCATAGAGCAATGCTTATTGCATAGAGCAATTTAGCAATAAGAAAAAATAAAGGAATATGCCACAGTAAACGTTCCTTCCCATTCTATATTGTAACTAGACTAATATAAAATTCACTTTTTCTGAGAATATTAAATAAAATAAATTATGTAAAATGCCATTTTAAACAAACATTTCTATTATATTCATTTTTGTCATGATGTGAACAAACATTTTTTATTTCTTTTACAGAACAAACTAAAAATATCAAACCTGTTAAAAATCTTTGGTAAATGAATAACACAAACTTGATTAATATTTTAAACAATAACTTACAGGATCAGCAGGTCCACAGAATTCTCGAAATGTCTTTGTAAGGTTATTTTGTTGAATCTCTATTGCTACACAAGGGCCAGCATACATTTCTGTCACCATCTCCTATAATATAAAAGAATCATTAGAATTTAATAATTTTTTACCTCTCCTTTTAATTGTGCCACTATTCTACTAATTTCAAAATTTTAAAATCACCTTTGACTTTTTCCCCACCTGTATTTCATGAACCAACCAGTTCCCCAATCCTATCCATTTGTACTATAAAAAATATTTTTAGATATTTCCCTTCATCTCCATCCCTGACACTACCACCATTTTAATGTAATGCCTTACTGCCTGACCCTTGCATTATTTACAATTATCTTTTACTATATTTTCCTTTCAAAGATTTCACTCCCCTTGAAGATAGTGTTAACATTCTAAAAAACTAAGAATTTCAAAGTGTTTCTTCTGAAGAATCTTTTAAAAAGTTTAATGAGTTCTAGAAATAAGGAATAATAGGGACCAGATTTACCATCAAACAACTAAAGCTACAGTACCTATTGCCATTAAAGGAAGGAAGGGAGGGAGGGAGGGATGGAAGAGAAGGAAGAAGGAAGAAGGAAAGAAGGAAGAAGGAAGGAAGCCAAAATTTAATTCACTCCTCACTTTTGAAAAATGTGAACATGCCTTCTTTTTATACTACTAAGAACTTGTCTCTTGATATTTATGTGTAGGCAGTACTTCAATATCATGAGACAGAAAATCAGACTCAACATAATTACCCATAAAATCAATTACATGTGATCTTTGTGAAACAGCAAAGTGCCTTCGGGAATATACATATAGGGATTCTAATGAGTAGGGTTGTATGCCATATTAATTATGAAATCCTTTCCCTCTTCTTTTAACTTCTAGCATTTCTGTTAGCCATGATGACTGACTTTAGATTAATATTTAAATATTGTTCTGTAATAACATATCTTTATTTTACTTTGATGTAGTATATCACAAACCCTCCAAATTCATTAAAATGGCTTACATGACCCTTCATGATCTGGCTTCATCACCCATTATTTTTCTACAATCTCATTCAGCTCTTGATACCCTGGCTCCTTTGTTGTTCTTTATATACTCCAACCAAACTTCTGACTCAAAGCCTTTACACAGGTTTTCATTTCTGCCTATAATGTACTGTTTCCCACTCAAGGAGAAGAAAGAAAAATTTATTGAGTGTTCCAGAAAAACTGTGAAAAGCACTTTTCTTTGATCATGCTTTTCATTATACTACTTTACATACAGTGCTAATAACATTAAAACAGTATAATTCCATATCCCTCTCCTATCATATGTGCTATCATTATCATACATTTTGCTTCTATATATGTCATAAACCCTACCACTTTGTTAATGCTTTGGCTTTAAACAATCTTTCACAGCAACTGAAAAAAGTAAAAAAAAAAAGAAATTTCTATTTTCCCACATTTTCCATTGTTTCGTGTAGATACGCATTTTTATCTGATATTATTCTCTTCTACCTGACGAATTGTCTCAGCTCTTATTTTTCTAAAAAAGATTTTATTTTCCCTTCATTTTGACAAATATATTCTCACCTGTACATCTCTATGTATAGCTTGCCTTTCTCCAGTATTCTATCCTGAAAATTCTTATTACATTGGCCTCCCTGAACTCCAGTCTCTTTCTCTTCAACTCAGTGGGCCCACTGGACTCTCTTTGTGTTTTGTCTACCTGTCTTGTGGCCTAGAAACTTGCCTCTAGGTAGTAAG
>PVKH010021812.1:0-14237 GCA_004027955.1 Chaetophractus vellerosus
GGTGGCTGGCTGCGCTCCGTTCGCGGGCGACCTGCCCTGCCCGTGGCGGCTTTTTGCCCTGTCCGTGGCAGCTTTTTGCCCTGCCCACGGTGGCTCTGGCCCGCCCATGGCGGCTTGCCATTCTCAAGGCGGTCTGCCCGCTAGGAGAGGTCCCCGGGAATCGAACCTGGGGCCTCCCATGTGGTATGCCGGTGCCCTATCCACTGGGCTATCGAGCCGGCCCCTCAGTGTTCTATAAATCAATGTATTCCCCACTGGGTGAGTTTACAATCACATCCTTCTACACAGCATGAATTAAGGCCCTTCCTTCCCTCAATTAGAATAAAAATGATATACAAATAGTAAACACAGTTTAAGAAATGTGCCAAATCTTAAGAAATTAAGATAACATAATATATACCTCACATTTGAAAAGTAACTTTGAAATATAACATTTAGTCTAATGTTGCCAACTTCCAATCTATGTCTCAACTGGGAAAAACACATAAGTAATCATTGGTATAATTTCAAAGCTCAAGGCAGGGAAACCCTATGTGCAATGCTTACTGAATTTCAGAACTCAAAAGAAAGTTAATCTAGTTCCCAGTTCACCAGAGTACTGAACCGACACTTGTGATGGATTTCGTTGCTCCAACATGTCAAAAAGCCATGGTTTCACAGATATCACCTAGAACAGGGCTAAGTTATAAATGCGTGAAAGGAAAGAAAAACATGAAGTGAATAACAGTAAAGATGGTTGGCAAATATGGTTAAACTCAGGAAAGTGGAGATCTGGTTTAATTCCCCCAACTAACAAAAAAGGAATGGAGGCCCAACGCTGAGGTAAGCTCCCAATAATTAGTTACCTAATTAATATTTTATAGAAAGTAAGAATTTTTTTAAAAACATGTTTTACCTACATGTTAAGTTTCCAACTGATTTTGTCCACATTTGCAAATATTGGCCTTTCTCCTTCTGAAACCCTTGGGCATAAATATACAAAACCTAAAGTACCCGTGATTCACATCCTAAAGGTAACTTCTATGAAACATTTAAAAATACAATCAAGGAAGAGATTTTACTGAAATTTCCTTAGGTCTCAGGCTGGGACTCTTTGGACTCAAATTACATGTTCATCAGTTAAAGTGTGAAGCTCTTGGTGAAAATCCACTTGCAATAGTACACAACTTTATGAAAATGGATTTATAAAAATTGGCAAGATGGATATTGACCATCTAAGGTAGGCTGGCCACAGATCCTGTTGTATTTGGCCCTAGAGCCTCTTACTTCCTCTGCCTGCAAGTGGAAATAGAGGTTGGGGCTCCTCATGCCCAAGTTACGGTAATTTGGCTTTCATATTTTATAGTAAAACTGACTACAGGGAAGGAGCAAACACAGTCTGAATACCTCCTGTTTAAAAATCTGGTGCTTTAAAGAGATTTAAGTTGCATTTTTTTTCTGTATAAAATTATTCTAAAATTAAAAGTTTATTTTAAAAATGAAATGTAAAGAAAAAAGCATTAAGCCTTTAATGAGACATTTCAAAAAACTACCCTTTTAAAATATTTTTCCTATAAACATGTAATTCATGAAAAAAGATTGGAAATTCATGTTCACTATAAGCAGATTTATTTCTAAAATAAATATTTTTCACAGCCTTCCAGGAGACAGGCTGTGCTTTAATTCTAATATTTTACTACACATATTGGTAGAATTGAGTCTTCTCTTTAAATTTCACTTCCTTAGGAAGAATTTATTTTGCCAAACCTGCCTTAACTTGGCATTCACTTAATAATGAAGTATAAATCATTTAGTAAAGACAAATAGGAGGGGTCCCTTTTCCTCCAATCCAGTATCTTGGCTGCACATTAGCAACTTTTAGGGAACTTTCAAAAAGATCCCTATGCTGAATCACAGTCCAACATGCCACCATCCCTGTTGGTGGCGATGGGAGAATGGTTACATACAGGGGACTGATCGATAGATAAAAATACTAAGGGTAATGAGAATCAGGTTTCTCACTGTTGAAAAGGGAAGGGAGAAAATGCAAGTGACCGCTGTGGTATCAGACTGGAATTTGAGCTCACAGTTTTCGATATATACAGGTAGATATAATGATAAATATAGACACAACTGTGCGCATGTGTGTATGCATATTCCTTCATGTATGCAAATATATATACACATATGTATAAAAATATTCACATGGGCTTATTCCCTAGATCTCTCTCTGAGGGCTTGGGAACAGCACTACCCAAAGAGCAATGACTACACCTAGCATCCAGATTATGACTTCTAAATACCATTCTTTGCTGAAAAAAAAAAAAAAAAAAAAAAAAATCAGAGTTCTTTGGAAGAAGAGCTAGTTTTGGGGCCGGGGCAAGGAAAGTACAAGATAAGCCTGAATCCTCATTTTCCAGGAAGCAAGGAAGTACTCAAATGATAGGAACATGTCAAATGGTAACAGAAGCCAGCATGAAGGGACACCTACCAGCTAAATCTGGGACAATACAAACATCAAAATAAAGTAAGAGATTATAAGCCATAGTATAAAATAGGAAAACACAAGTCCACACAGAAATACATAGATGAATAAATTGAAAGTGACAAGGAATGAAATATTTACATAGTTTCAGAGCGCTTCCCCATAAAAACACTTATTAATAATAAAGGGAAAAGTAGTAGTTATGCAGAGAAGAAGGCTGGCAGATACAAACTAAATCAAATGATCCATGTGATCATCATTAGTAATGGGTTAAATTGAAATTGTAAGCTACTTAATAGGTGTGTAAGAAGAACACAGCACCACTTTGGTGCTATTACTTTCAAATGTGCATAACGTGACTATCATCATGAGGAAACAAGAGTCAACTCCAAATTGAAAGACAGTCTACAAAATAGCCGGCCCACATCTTCAAAATTGTGAAAGTCAAGGCAAGACTGAAGCACTGTTCCAAAGGAGACCAGAGAGTCATGACAACCAAATGTAAAGTGTAATCCTTTTATTAAAGGCCATTACTGGGACAAATATTGAAACTTGAATAGGATCTGAAGAATAAATGGCAGTAATGATTCAGCGTTAGTTGAATTATTTCTTTTTTTTTTTTTTTTTTTAGGAGATACTGGGGATTGTACCCAGGACCTAATACATGCAAGGCAGGCAATCAATGACTGGAGCTACATCTACTTCGCTTAACTGGTTTATTTTGATTGCTATGTCGTGGTTATCTCTGAGAATGTTCTTATTTGTTAGAAATACACTAAAGTATTAGGGAAAGGGCTGAAGGTGTTGGGGCATGAAGTCAGCAATTTACTCACAAATGATTTGGGGGGAAAAGAAAAAAAATTGTATCACACTTCCAATTTTTCTGTAAGTTAGCGACTGTTTCCAAAAACAAAACAAAAGCCAAACAACAACAACAAAACCATGGCCAACAGCACCCCAGATCAATTACAGAGGAATCTCTGGGTATTTTTTAAAGTTCCCAGGTAATTCTAACATGTAGCTAAAGTTGAGAACCACTGCTTTAAATTCTTGTTTAAATCTACACTTTAAAACATTATCATCTAATAAACATATGCAATAATGCTCAATGTCATATGTCATTAGGGAATGGCAAATTAAAACAAGATCCTACTATATACCTGTTAGAATAGCTAAAATCCCAAGCACTGACAACACCAAAAGCTGCTGAGAACACCGAACAACAAAAACTCTCATTCACTGCTGGTGGGAATGCAAAATAGTACAGCAATTTTGGAAGACAGCTGGTAGTTTCCTACAAAGTTAAACATGGTCTTGCCATATGATCATCCAGTAGTTACACTCCTAGGTATTTACCCAAATGAGTGAAAAAACTTAAGTCCACACAAAAACCTTCACACAAATTATTATTCACAAATGCCCCCAACTGGAAGCAATCAAGATGTCCTTCAACATATGAATGGATAAGCAAACTGTGCATTATCTATACAATGGGATATTATTCAGAGATAAAAATAAATAATTCCAAGGTAAGGCCCACTGAAAGGGTGCCAAATTCCCGAGACTATCTGTCCTGTCTATAGTGTCTAGATGTCTCTAGAGCCCTCAGGAGCCCCACTGTTTGAGGCATTGTTTACTGTGGCAGTCAATGAAATCCTACTGAGATGTGCATAAGTATAACCTCTGAAATGACCTCCTGACTCACTTTGAAATCTCTTAGCCATAAAAATTCATTTGTATTTAATATTTCCCCCTTTGGGTCAAGGTCTTTTTCCAGATGCATCATTAGGCAGCACTTGGTAATAATCCCTCAGTGCCAGGGTGGCTCGTCCCCAGGAGTCAATGTAACAGAGAGTCATTTATAATTTCCCTACATATGGCTCTTATGCTCCTTTTATTTGAACCTATAATTAGCACTATACTTGTTAAATATATGTCCCAGAGACTTAAATCTTTGGTCTGTTCACATGCCAATTGAGCAACAACTGAACTAGGACTCACCCAGGGCAACTAACAAAAGGATGATGATGGGGGCCGGCTGTAGCCCAGTTGGTAGGGTGCCGGTTTACCACATGGGAGGCCCCGGGTTCGGTTCCTGGGCCTCTTTGAGCGGGCAGACCACCTTGAGAAGGCAAGCCGCCGTGGGCAGGGCAAAAGCCGCCACGGGCAGGGCAAAGCTGCCATGGGCAGGGCAAGCTGCCCACGAGCAGGCAAGGCCGCCACGCGGTGAGGAGACTCGGCGGGTTGCTGCAATGGGGGGAGACAAGCAGACACAGAACAACGCAAAAATGAACACAGCAAAAACAAGCGGGGGAGGGGGGGGATATGTAATAATAATAAAAAAAGGATGATGATGGACAATGCCCATCCCAAAAAACAAGAGTATCTACAACTGCAAGCAAGGCAGTTCCATCTATCTGCCCCACAGAATCTAAGCCCCCTCTCAATCAAAAAAAGAGTGGGCATCACCATCTCAAAATCCTAAAGACTAAGGAATGAACAAACATAAGGAGGGACTGCAATATGGAGTAAAGTAGACTTATTATTATTCTAGCAATGGAAGAGCTTGTGTCATTGATATAGAGGCAGAGGTTCTGAAGGGAGTAAGAGGAAAGAAGAGGTGTAACATGGGGCATTTTGGGGACATTGGAATTGTCCTGCATGACACTACAGTGATGGATACAGGCCATTATACATTTTGTCAAAACCTATAAAATTGTGCTAGGCAAAGCATAAACTATAATGTAAACTGTAGTCCATGGTTAGTAGCAATGCTTCCATATTGTTCATCAATTATAACAAATGTACCACACTAATGAAAGATGTTGTTAATGTGAGAAAGTATGGGAGGAGGAGGGGCGGGTTATATGGGAATCCCCTATATTTCTGATGTAACATTTATGTAATCTAAAGCTTCCTTGAAAAAAAAAAAAAGATTTATTAAGCCATGAAAAGATAAGGAGGAACCTTAAATGCATTATGCTAAGTGAAGAAGCCAGTCCAAAAAGGCTATATTGCTATATGATTCCAACTATATGACATTCTGAAAAAGGCAAAACTATAGAGACAGTAGAAAGATCAGTGGTTGCCATAGGTTCAGGGGAACAGATGAACAGGTGGAGCACAGGGCATTTTTAGGGCAGGGAAATGATTCTATGTGATACCGTAATGGTGGCTGCATGACATTATGCATTTGTTAAAACTCATAGAAATGTATAGCACAGAAAGTGAACCTGAACCCTAATACAAGCTATGGACTTCAGGTAATAATAATGTAATAATACTGGTTTACCAATATAACAAATACCACACTAATTCAAGATGATAATATAGGGGAAACTGTGTACAGAGGGGAAGTGGGGTATATGGGAACTCAGTATTTTCTGCACAATTTTTCTGTAAACCTAAAACTCCTCTAAAAATAAAGTCTATTATTTTAAAAAATTATCAAAAATGAAACCTCCCATACAGCAATCCTATACACATACCAGGCAATTCAGTGGGTCTCACTTGACCATCAATTGCTTCTACGTCTGAAAGGTAGGCTAAGTGATAGTCTCCCTCATCTCTAAATACGTAGCCACCCAATATAAAACCCATCACTTCCAAATCACTGTTGATTCATTCAACAAATTCAGTAAGCATTTACTAAGCTCCTATTACTTGCCGGGCAACACTATCTGCAACGGTACTACCCCTACTTTGTGCTAGGAATGGCTTATGGGTATGAATGGCTTTCAGGTGTGCACAGAATACTGAGCCACTCAAATTCCTACAGCCCTCAGGGACGCTCAGCTAGAACCTGGGGCTGCCAGCCAAAACCAACCTCATCCATTTTACCCCAGTGTGCTGTACAAATATTTTTTCTATGTGAGTCCTGAAATAAAAAGTTAAAAAAGGGGTTGTGGCTATAATACCAGGTAGTACATGCCTCTGTAATCACAAATTTATGTCACTTCAACTCTGTACTGAAAGAACTGAGGTACAATTTGGGAAAGCAAAAGACAAACCAGGGGCCGGCTGTATAGTCCAGTGGATAGGGCGCCGGTGCACCACATGGGAGGCCCCGGGCTCGGTTCCCAGGGACCTCTCCGAGCGGGCAGACCGCCTGAGAAGGCAAAGCCACTGTGGGCAGGGCAAAAAGCCGCCACGGGCAGGGTAAAGCCACCGCGGGCAGGGCGAATCGCCTGCAAACAGAGCAAGGCCACCGCAAACAGAGCAAGGCCACCGCAAACGGAGCAAGGCCGCCACAAACGGAGCAAAAAGCCGCCCGGGAACGGAAGCAGACCCGCCCACAGGTGGGGCAGAGCCGCCGGTGTGGTGACCTGGCTCAGCGCGTCACCACAGGGGGGGAGACAGAGCAGACACAGAGGAACGCAGGGAAATGAACACAGCAAGAGCGGGCAGAAAGGGGGGGATATGTAACCAAAAATAAGTAAATAAATAAATAAATGTGAAAAAAGACAAAACAAGTACAAACACTATAATCTAGAATAAATCTAGAATGGTAAAAAGCCAAAACTACTTAAGAACCCCTAAGGTAGAGAAAGAATATGTTTTTCTTTTTTAAAATAACCACTAGTTGAGAGAAGTAAAAGTAACTTTTTAAAAGAAAGGCAAGTTCAGCTGAGAGCTGTAATAACTGGACAAAGGTCCCTAGGGCTGGCATCCAAAGCCATTCGTACAGTTCCAACTTCCACATTTTCCCTCAGCCATTTCACATACTTGACATAAAAGAGAGCCTCCTTTCTTCTGCCCAGTCCCATCTTACCCCATTTTCAAGTTGTGGCTCAGCATCTACCTGCTTCAATAGAACGTTCCCTGACAACTCCAGTTCATTTGGAATTCACCCTCTTCGGTATGCCCTAACTCTGCCCCTGCCTCTTATCTGGCCCTTGTGGTATCCCAGGACAGACGAAATCCATCACCCATAGCATCAAGGCACATGCAATAACTTTTCTGAAGCATGGCTGCTTTTACCAGAGCTCTGGTAGCCAGAGATTGTTTGGGGGCTTGTCTGTGTTTCACCTCCTTCTACCAGGATGCTCAGGAACTAATTCATTCCTTTAACAAGCACTTGTTGGGTACCTAACCTGAGCCAGGCACTTTTCTAGGCGCTGCAGATACAGTAGAAGCAAAACCGAACCCCAGCTCTAAGGAGGCTTCCATTCCAATGGGACAGACAGCCCTCACACAGCTGCCAGCCATGATACTTGCCCTCCCAGAGCCCTCAGTTTAACTTTTGAACAGCTGTATCTCACATCACAACCCAGACAGTACTTTCAGTGCAAAAACTTGTGTTCTTTTTGTTCTCACTCTGCCTTCCATCTTTACCAGCACTTTGGGGGTACTCTGAACACAGGCTGCATGCCTTCAGTGTTTAGACACATGAATTCATGGTTTGTGATATTCCAGGAAAGAGCTCATCTAGTATTATCTTCCTTCCACAAACTGAAATTCTGACCAGTGGTTACTTAATTCATGTCCCCAAGCCCACAATGCCTCAAACATCAAGTAAAGGCAGGGCTGAAAATTTCATATTTGAAAGCAATAATCTCCATCAGTGTCCTTACTGGAGTGAAAAGAAAAGAATCTCAATTCAGATAAACATCCAGGACCCGTTTTGTCAGGAAAATGGCTCCAGATATATCAACACCTATCCCTGATGCTCTGTGGTCAGTAAGAGTGGTGGCACCTTTGGTCCTAGTCATAACCACACAATCCAGACACGACAGAACCAAAGAGATTCAACAGACACACCCAACACAGGAAGCATGCCAGCACACCAGAAGCATGCCAGAAGCAAGCCAATACTGTAAAAGAGCCTCACAATAAAAACTAAAAACTGTTAATACACCAACATCTTGGATGAATCTCCAGGGAATTATGCTGAGTTTAAAAAGCTGATCCTGAAGGGGTACATAGTGTATGCATTACATACTGTATTACAGTTATATTTATATAACATTTCTGAAATGACAAGTGGTTGCCAGGAGTTGGGGGCGGGGGGCAGGGGGAATGGTGAGGCAGGTGTGGCTATAAACAGGCCACACTAGGGATCCTTGAGGGGATGGAACTGTCCTGGATCTTAACAGTAGTGATGGATACACAAACCTACAGTGAGAAAATTGCACAGAACTACACACACACACACAAATGAGCACAAGTGAAATTGGGGGAAATCTGAATAAAATGATTGGAAAACAATGCCAATTATCCTGGTTGTGATATTGTACTATAGTTTTGCAAGAAGCCATCACTGGCAGAAAGCGGATAAAGGGATCTCCCTATATTACTTCTTACAACTGCATATGAATCTACAATTATCTGGGAAAAAAATCAATTAAAAGAACTTCAAACACTGACTCATCTTCTGATTACCTGCTTAAAAAATTTTAAGGACTTCTACTTTAAACCATTATGTTAATAACTCTTCATGAATGTCACACATCAGGGTGGGAAGGAATTTTAGAAACCATCTAGTCCTGACATTCACAGATGTGCATTTCCAAAAATATTCTAGAATCTCAAGACTTCATCCTAACCTGGTTCAAGTTGTTATAGTTTTATAGATCAAGTGTTCTTCCTTGACTTCAGTACATTAGAAACATGATAGATATGATACCAAAGGGGTATTTAAAATACTCCTTTACCACACCACTCATAATACAATTCCTTTATTAAGAATTTCTTTAGTGATCTAATAGCAATATAAGCTCTTTAACTTGTGGCAGACATGTGCATCAGTTCAGTCAACACCAATTCCAAGCCTCATCAGCTCTGCAAGAACTCTATTTCCCGGATTCCTTTACAACTAGATTCAGATGCAACCTAAGTTCTGTCAATGAGGTGCACTTAGGTGCAACTTTAACTAGTGGGCACCCACCCTCATGGTCCAAGAGCCAACAGCTGTAACCACAGCTTCCTGAATGTGTAGGAAAAGTGAAAAGTTCCCTTGCCCACCCAGCGAGGTGGTGCTGGGAGGCAGCTACCCTTTAGGCTCCCAGACACACTGAAATAGCACGCCATACTCCCATTTAGAAAGCCCATTCTCCAGTGAGAGAGAATTCTTCTACCTGCACACTAAGAACTCTGTTCAACACAGATTTATACAGAGCTTTTCAAAGCACACATAATATATATGACTAGCACAGGTCTTTATTTCCTTAGAAGACAAAAGGTAATGTTGGCAATTTATAAAACAGTAAGAAAATAACTAGGCACAAAACCATTAAAAATCATAAGCAATTAAGGATTAATGATACCACATGCATATTTGGGGGTGAGAAAAATTAACAAAAGGAATGCACTCAAGACTTAAGCAAAGTGTTCAAAGTACCCATTTAGAGTGTCTTTAATTAAAAATGCACACACAAAAAAAGAAAGCCTGTTGGAATATATTCATTCAAGCAGGGGAAATTACATAGTACGGTACTCCAAATATCTGTGTTGGATTTGTTCTTAACATTTTTTCATTTGCTGGATCTGACTGAGGGAATTTAATGGGATGCTAATGTAATCTGCATGAGACCAAACAGCACTGAGGCATAAAAATCATTCAGAGACTGAGTGGCTCATAGGAAGGAAATAATAACATTAAACCTAGAAAAATTAAGGTAAGGGGAGCAGATGTGGCTCAAGTGGTTGAGCTCCTGCCTCCCACATGGCGGGGGTGGGGGGTGCTGGGTTCGGATCCTGGTACCTCCTGAAAACAAAAACAAAAACAAACACAAGCAAAATAAATGAAAAACCAACTCAGGGAAGCCAATGTGGCTCAGTGGCTGAGCACCAGCTTCCCACATATGAGGTCGCAGGTTCAGTCCCTGGTCCTGGGTTCAATCCCCGGCCCCCGGTAACAAAAATAATAGTAATAATTAAGGTAAAAGCATTTTTCATTAATTTAGAAGGTTGCAGAAATTTCTTCTGCCTTCAGTTGTATCATATGACATGTGACAGGCAGTCCTTTCCCATGACAGTAAACAAAACATAACACTGCTTCTTCTACATAGGGGTTTTCTTCCTTTCCCAGGTTGTGTAAAGCAGTGCTTCTCAAATGTGAATGAGGATCTTGTTAAAATGCAGATTCTAATCTGAGAGCCTAAAATTAATCCTCGTTTCTAACAAGCTCCAACCTGATGCTGAAGGTCCCTGGACTGTACTTTGGGTAGCACAGGTGTAATGAATGCACTTGGTTGTTTCTTCCAATAAAATATGGAATTGTAGTCATTTCTCCAAGGATAAATATTAACCTTATTAATATCAAACATATGCCTCATTAATCCTGTGTTTCAAAGTCGAATTACAGTGTAAACTTTATAAAGGTATTTTTAAAGGCAATTAAACAACTCGTGTAGCACCAACTATGTATGTAACTCCACTGGAATGATAGCATTAAGAACAGTTAGGCTCAAATCTGTGCACTAGCAGTCAAGAACAAGTGCCACCTGAACGACAGCAAATATAAGGCACAGTTGAAGGGTGCCATTAGTTATAGCAAGCATTCAGATTTCAGAGGGTCAAATCTGTAAAAGAATGTGAGTTTCAGAATTAATGAAATATGGTAATAAGATTTCTGCAGACATGGCCTCTAGGCTTTTCATGAATCCCCACTTTCCATATTTTGAGGCATATACAAGAATGATCAAATGAGGTATGATAATATACTTAATAGAACAGGTTTTCACTTTCAGAAATTTCATGTGGCAAAAGCTGTACCCAATGATTTGGGGGGGCTTTTCCCTGCAAAGAATTTCAGGATTAGAATGGTGTTATATAAAACCCTTCACCTTATGCCTTATATCCTCTCTTGCCTGACAGCCAGCAATCTCTAACAAAGGGAACTCATGATCTTATGTGGCCTTCATTCAATCTTAGTGCAACTGTGAAGGAAGTTCTTTCTATTGCTCTGGAAACTGTCTCCTTATGGTTTCTATCCTGTGGTCCTAAACATTCCTTTTCAGATCCCACAGAACAAATCTTCTAAATATTTGTAGTCATCCATCATGCATCTCTGCGACATTCTCAGTTCCCTCGAACACTTCTACACATGACATGGTTTTCCATCCCCTCACCACTGGAGTCCCTAGACCCTAAACATGTTCCAGTTTGTCTATACTCTTCCCAAAATTGGGTGAGGCAGCATCAAGTAGAGTGGACCTGCCATTTCCTGGTCCCAGATGGCTGATATGCCACTGTCAATACTATCATACAGCCCATCCACTTTCTTGAAAATTATAGCCACCTAACACCCCTATTTTTTTCACAGTACTAAGTCACATTTCCACTATGGTGTGCAGGACCTTACATGTATGTCTCTGCCAGACTGTCAACAGGACATCATCACTGCCCTTACAGTGTTGCCTACATTCTGAGGAAATGCCTGGAACTGCATTTCCCAAAATCCCTTTCCTCATCTGGTTCCAGGTTAGAGGCTACCGGTGAGGGTGAGAGGCACCCACTTGAGATATGGAAGGCAGAAAAGAAGCCAATATTCTCTAGAAACAGTTGCAAGCAGATACACAGGCAACAGCTGAAAGGAGTTTCCACTTTTGCAAGTTTCCAGATGCACTACAGCCATACTGAAACTACAGGCAGCCGAGATCGCTGCTTCTGTGGGAACCAAGCACTTTAATTTCATTAACAGTAAATGCAGCCTCTCTGAACTTCTTTCCTCCAGACTTTCTAATGGTTATGTAAGCCTTTAATTGCTCATATTAAATAAAACCTTTCCCTCTTGGAAATACCCAGTGGATTCCACAAAAATAAGCTAGTTAAACTAATAAATGAGTTTAGCAAAGTTGCAAGATAATAGATCAATATATAAAAGTCAATTTTAACATTTATGTAAAGTTTCTTAAAAATTAAAAAATTAAAAAGTCAATTACACTTATATATACTAGCATGAACAATCAGAAATTGAAATTTCAGTAAAAATACCATTTACAATAGCATAAAAAATGAAATAGGGATAAATCTGACAAAAATGTGCAAGACCTATACACTGAAAACTATAAAATACTGCTGAGAGAAATTGTTTCAAACTAAACAGAGATACACTGTGTTCATGGATCAGAAGATTCCATAATGTTAAGATGATTGACATCCTCTTTGGAAATGAATAGAAAAGGCACAACATAATGTTTGTAACTAGGAGTGTTGTTATGTGGGTATGACAAGTGGTTGAACAAGGAAGTCTAAGGTCATGTACATTACTAAAAGGAAAGCTAAAAAATGTAATATGGGACTGGATAGTACAGTAAAACTTCATGTGAAATGTGAATATGGGTGATATTGCATATATAAGACTGTTTTTCTCTGAAACTGAACAAATGTATGCTAATGTTACAAGATATTAATATCAGGCAAAAACAAACAAACAAAAATAAACCACATTATACTAAGTGAAAGAAACCAGACACAAAGTACAACATAATGTATAATGTAATAAAATGTAAATATAAATCAATTTCTAAAGATTGAATTAGATTAGTGGTTATGTAGTGTGGGGGAAGGATGGGATATTGAGAGGTGACTGATAAGGGGTATGTAGATTTTCTTTTTAGAGTAATGAAATTGTTCTAAATTTTTTTGTGGTGATGAATGCACAACATTGTGATTATACCAAAAGCCATTGATTGTACACTCTGGATAGACTGTATAGTATGTGAATATATCTCAACAAAACTGCTTAAAAACAGATGTCAATTCTCCCCAAGTTAATTTATAGATTCAACACAATTCTTATTGAAATCCCAGCAGGACTTTCATCTGTAAAAATTGATAAGCTGATTCTAAAATGTATACCGAAATCAAAGGACCCAGAATAGCTGACTTTTTTCCCTATTTTTAGCAGTTGTAGGTTTACAGAAAAATCATGTAGATAGTATAGTCCCAACCTACAACTTTAAAAAAAAACAAACAAAAACAAAAACAAAAAAACAAAGTTGAAGGACTTACACTACCTGACACCAAGACTTACTATAGAGCCAGTAATTAAGACTGTTACACTGGCATCAAAGAGACAAAACAAACAATGAGAATAAAGTCCAAAAACAGACCCATATATGCAGACAACTGATTTTCAAAATAGATGCAAATGCAATTCAATTCCGTGGAGAAAGGAAAGTCTTTATACAAATGGTGCTGGAACAATTGGATAGCCATATGCAAAATAATGAACTTTAATCCATACCTTGCATATTTATGAAAATTAACTCAAAATGGACCATAGACCTAAACATAAAACCTAAAACTATAAAACTTTTAAAAGAAAATATAAAAATCTTTGTGACCTTGAGTTGAGCAAATATTTCTTACATGTAACACCAAAAGTGCAATCCGTAAAAGAAAAAAAAATGATAAATTGGACTCATCGAAATTAAGAACTGCTCTTCAAGAGACACTGCCACCAAAGTGCAAAGATAAACCTACACAGACTGGGAGGAAATATGCACAAATGACTTATCTGATAAAGAACTGGTAACTAGAATGCATGCAGAGCTCTCAAACTCAGTAATAAGAAGATGCAATTTTTTTTTTTTTAAAGATTTATTTATTATTTATTACATATCCCCTCCCCCCTTTCTGCTTGCTCTTGCTGTGAGTCCATTCTTCTGTGTTTTTCTATGTCTGCTTCTTGTCTCCCCCCGTCCCCGCGGGGACGCGCCGAGTCGGCCCTCCACGGCGGTGGCTCGTTCCGTTCCAGGGTGGCTCCATTCCGTTTTTCACGGGCGGCTCCGCTCCATGTTTTGCGGGCAGCAGTCCTCCATGTTTT
>PVKH010021813.1:0-14242 GCA_004027955.1 Chaetophractus vellerosus
CTTTGTACATATAAAACTACTCATAAGTGGGGAAATACTTACACGGTAACCACCTGGGTAGAGTCCAGAATATACATGCATATAAAAGCGATTTTATGTACTGTACATTTTTTTAATAACATTTATTACTTGTGGCTTGTGATCTTTCATTGCCTTTAATTTGTGGACACTTTCTAACCACTTGTGGGTCTTCAGGGAGCAAACCCCTTCACAGAAACAGTTAATTGCCACCACGAAGACCATGAGGATAGAGAGGCAATTCAATATTTACTCTGTGTTTAACAGTATCCTTTGAGAGTTGGAGCAAGGCTTTCAAAATGCAAAAGCAAAGAAGGAAAAAATCCCCAAATCCAACAACCCCACCCCCACTCCCCACCCCAGAGTGCTGTGGGGAACAAAACAGAGCTGTTTCTAATATATAAAATCTGGGAGGTAATACATAGTATATTTGACAAAATAATGGCACTGAAAAAATGTAACCCAGGAAAAAGAAAGTAGAGCTTTAAAGTAAAATATGAAGGCCATTGGGGTGTCTTTTTATGTAAACTTCAATAGCTCACTTAATCTTTTTGTGTCTCAGCAAGGCAAAGTTATTGACTGGCCTCACAAGCCTGGCTTTTCCTTCTCTAAGTGTGGAACACAGGAGGCAACTCCCCCTTTCTGAATTCTAGTTTTCTCAAATGTATATTAAAGATGATGACACCTAGTGATTTATATACATATATATACATATCAAAAGGTGCTCCAAGAGTCAGAACCAAATGAAATAATGTATATGAAAAAGTTCTTTATAAACTATAAAGCACTACACATAGATATATATATATTTGATGGAGATAATGATATGCTTTCTTTTCTACTTTGTAAGAATGTTGTGAAGACAAATGAGGAAATAGATACCCAGAGCTGAGGGCTTGGCACAAAAGAAATATAAATGTAAAGTATTATAACTGTAAAGTACTCTTGTTCCTTATAGTTAATTGCATTAATGTATAATAAATAATTCAGAAAACTCATCTGTTTGGGCTCTGAATATGTTAGTGGAATGTTATGGGTTTCTAGGTTCTTCATAAGAAAGAATTCAGATATGTGTCAGTTTAATAGGCCAGTAAAAGTGTTTATGAGAAATGAGAGAAAAGAAATATTACACACACAAGATATGGGTATGGGTGTGCTACTGTGTGAGGCATGCAATGTGGGGCTCTGGGGTAGGCCTTTATAAGGCCTTTCCTTTTCCCCCCTCCCCATATTAAGGAGGAATCTCAGCTATTTGCTGCCGTGATTGGTTGCCTTTCTACCTTCACCTGTTAGCTTTTAGAGAACCAATGGGGAGGCATTTCTGTTTGGGGTTATCTGGGATTTCTTTTGAGCATGGGAGTTTCAAATGGGATTTTGTGACCATAGTCTTGGCAGACTTTTCGGATGCAATGGTTAGAGCTTTGTTCTCAAGCAGCTGCCTCCCCTCAGGGGGTTCTGGGTGGGGTTTCATGGCTATGTTCTGACCAGCAAGGTCCCAGCTGTTATGGCTTTATTCTGACCAGCTGCCTTCCCTTGTTCCCTATACTAATCTGCCTCAACTTCTCCCTCAGAGAGTTTGCACCCTTATTCTTAAGGGGGAGCTGAAGGGTGATGGTCATTCTTCTGTAGCTGCTTCCTGCTGGTCAGGGGCAGTAGTCCCTGCCTGATAGGGTGTGAAAAGCTCTGTATATTCTACTGAGGTTGAGGGAAGGTGGGTCCAGCACCATGGTTGGAACTGGATTAAAACCCCCACATGACTAATACCTTGTTCTGGAAGAAAATGATTCTGGAAGAAATAAACTTAGTTAGAATTTTGAAGATACATGGTCCTACTAAAAGGATAAAGAAGATGGTGGTAAGCAGCCCCCAAAAGGGGTCCAGCCATGACATACTAGACCATGGGAGCAAGAAAGGCCAGGTGCTTCCAGAGGCTGCATCCTCCTGATTTATGGGCTTGATCTTGTAGGTTTCAAATGCTGTCTGTGTGACTGTTCTGGAGCAATTTACATAGAAACAGGATGCTTCCTTGAGGAATAGGCAGGTTCCCCCCTTTGCCGCTGTTAGCATGTTTAGGGCTCTGAGATTTTGCAGTACCCCAGCAGCAAGGGAGCCTATTTGTTGTCTAAGGGCTTCTAAGGTGTGGCAGTTTCTTCTATGCTCTTGGTCAACTCTAGAGAGAGATTGTAGTAGATCTGCTGGGTTTGATATAAACTGCCAACTCCAATTCCCACAGTGGTGGTTATGCCTAGGACAGCTAGGAGAAGGATGAGGAGAGGTACTGCCCTAGACATAAACTCACAAAGACAATATAGGCAACAAGAACACAAGCAAAATAAAGACAGTACTTAAGAGAGCCATTCTTTTATCTTATAGACATATTCATTATTTTAAAAATGAATTAAGTTTGCTAAGACTTTAAACATGTTTAATATCCCTCTGCATATAACCTAGAATAGAAGAGATTTTATCATATTCATCAGGTATATAGGTACAGCACATGATATTAATTAATGCACAAGCTCCTCTTTGAGCTGCAGTTAATATATCTAAGCTCCAGATTTGTAATACCGTACATGTTGTCTCTCCACAGAGCAGGCCATAATGCCAACTGTGTTTTTTTAAGTTCTACTCACACTACTCTAGTAATTATTGCTCCACTTGGTTTGTTCTTCACACAGCCAGCATGCTGCAGCACCACTGGTCTTGGAGGGATGGTCCTGTGTTTCACCAGCCTGGTACATTGTGCCCCTTGGCACTATGAAACAGAGCCAGTCTAGAGGCAATGCCCACTGTAAATCTAGTGATAACGAGCCATTGCCAGCTGCCACAGGAGTCCAAAACAGCAGCATACTTTCCATCTGCTTCAGGAGCATGACCAGAGATGTGGTAGATACTTTTATTGTCTTAGGGGCCATAGTGACTTATCTAGCCCAAAACTCAAATGGAGAGGTACCATGCAGGGTACTTGGGGCCTGCTTTGAATGGACAAAAGAGTTTGAAAATACCGAAGTCAATCTCTTAATTTTTATATACTTCCTAAATACTTCCAATGCAGTTTATTACATATTAAATGAACCTAACTATTTTCAGTACTTTACTTTTTACTTTTACACCTCTACCATGACTATCTTAAATAACAGGTATTTTAATTTAGCAGTAGAGAAAAAAACTACTTTCTCCATTTTTTTATGAAAACCTAAGATTCCCAGTGGGATCAAGTTTATCATCCCCCTACCACCACCTTAATATGCAGATCAAGGTGGCCTCTGACAGGTTTCTCTGTTATGAAGTTACTTTTTGTTATCAATACCAGTTTAGGTTTCTAATTAATAATGACTTTCTGGAATTAGCCATTTAAATCCTTCAGTTTAGACAATGTTTTTACAAACTTCCTATAACTAACCATAATCACATAAACTAGTTACTTTTACCTTTAGAAATGCTTATTAAATTACAGTTAGCAACCAATGAAATTTACTTTTATCCATTTAAGTCTTGCCTTACATTCTTTTTTCTATTCTATGAAAACTAGTAATTTCACTTTAGGATAGATCTATATTTTTTTCTTTAACTTAACTTCATTAAACACAAACTTACAATTCTCATCATCTTAAAGATTTAATACATACAGTGCTATTTTTTTCAAATAAACCTAGGGAGATTACACCCACCAAATAAAATTGAAACAGCTTATGCAAGAAAAGTTCTTTTTTCCTTCTGTCCTCCAAGTAGGCTGAAACTTCTTTCATTAAAAAAAAAAATCCAAAATTGTGAATAACCTTAAAAGTATACTGGCTGCCAGGTTCTGGAATGTAATATAATTGTTTACTTGGTTTCAATCATAATTTAGAAAAATCTTTCCATAATTTTCAAGGACTTTTCCTTTACTTACTGAAATTTGGTAATTGGATTATTAATTACCCTTATTTTAAGGCTTTTAAAGGGTTTAAATTGGGAAATTACAGGACAAACTATGATTCTTAATTCCTGGCCTAGTAAACAGATTTTTAAGCTAAATTCACATTCCCCTATCTTTGTCACACCTAGCCTTTCCCTCAATAGCTCTCTCAAAAAGAATACCCTGAGTGGGCAGGTTATGTGAAGTAGCTTAGGAAAGACTTTTTTCCTCTCCCAATAGTTTCTATATTCAGATTTCTATACGACCTTTCCATACTGCTTAGCTTCTCTAATTTGGGCTCCAAGAATATTCTTTTACACATACAAGTGCTTATTATATTTTAACAATTTGAATAGAGCTCTTTTAAGAATTTTCATTTCTTAGTTTGATATTACTATCCCAAGGTATGAAAATATACACTGAACAAATAGACACAAATAGAGAATTAAACACAAAAACACATAACTCAGTGATGTTACTTATAATTTTCATTCTCTTTAAAATAAGTTTAACTGGAAAATAACATTATATTCAAAAGATGTCTCTGAAGACTATTTCTGATTATTCTATTCTGCACTGTGACCATGCAGTTTTGCACAAGAATTTTGATCTTTTTAGATGTTGGCTTATAACCAAATTTTTCCCAATGCTTTAAAATATAATCTACAACATTTTCCTTTACTTCAGAGGTTTGTTTATTTCCCATTTTAATTTGGATGAGCAACACCAATTCCCGTATAAACTCATTGAGGTCATTGAAGTCTCAGGGAAAACTGGTTTCTCTCATGACCTGCTTCTTTCAGGATTCCTGATGCTTGGGATGGGAGGCTACCCACTCACCAGTCCTTGGAAATAATAGGACTCCAGCAGCCACAGGACTGGAAGAATGGATGTCCAACCCTGAGGGTTGAAGACTCTACCAGGCAGCAATCTCCTCAAAGGTTGTGGGATCCCTCTGGCTCTTGCCTGGAGTAGGTAAATTGGAGTCCACAGCTCATTAGTCATGATAGAAAGCAGGGTTATTAACACCAGTGGAAGGATGAGAAACAGGAGTGTCTCAAATTTGCTTTCCCCTAAGCCATGGGGAGGAGAAGTTGCCATGGAGTCAAAAAGGGTAGAATAGATTACTTACCATCACAATGGTGAGGCCAGTTCTGAAACAATGACAAGCAAAGGCAACCTCAGTTTAGAATTACCATCACAATAGCAAGCCTGTACAAAGGTGAGGCTAGACTTGAAATATCCATAAACAAAGGTAAATTCAGTTTAGAATTACCATCAAATAGTAGGTCTAGGCTAAATCCAGCCAGTTTCAAAAATTTCAGATATTATCCTTTAGCTATTTTATAATAAAGGAATCTATATAATGATTTTTGTCTTAACTATTAGTTAAAGTTTCTAGTAAATTTTCACTTCAAAACAAATTGGGCACTTATGTTTATCAACTAAGCAACTAAAACTGTTTCATTAGTAACATTAATGTTGCTAAGTTTTTCCAATTTTCTAGGGGTTGAATTATTCCCATTTGTGATTTCTTTAATACATCAAATTCAATTGCAAGATAGTATTGAAATTTAAGGACTCACTTAATTTATCTTTCACAGTTATCCAATTTGCAATTCTGATTTGTGAGGTCCTAGGCACAAGCAGAGTGAAAAAATTAAACTAAGCACAGATTAGAACAGAAGAAAGAATTTTACACACTTAGCATAGGGAAAGACCTGACTTTAGAATCACCTTCACACAAAGTGTCCAATGTCTGCCCATGGCAGAAATCTTGACTGGAGCCTCTAGCTTTGTTGCTCCAGGGGAATCTCCAGGCAACTTCTAGGCATGGAGCTAAGGGATCCAGGGAAGCCCTGCAGCTGATAAGATATGAATCAAGGCTGCTCTGGGGCTCATCACCATTAGCTATTTCTCACAAAGGGTAAAGTCCTGCAGGCTTTTTTGCTGGAAGGATTGGAGTGTTGCAAGGGAATGGGCTGGGAACTAGGAGGCCATTCTCCAGGAAATTTTTATTTTTATTTTATTTTTTATTTTATTATATATCCCCCTCCTTTCTGCTTATTCTTACTGTGTTGATTTTTGCGTTCTTCTGTGTCTGCTTGTCTCCCCCCCCCCCACCACCACCCTGTTGCGGCAAACCACCAAGTCAGCTCACCTGCCAGCGGGGGCTTGCCCTGCCCATGGCAGCTTTGCCCTGCCATGGTGGCTTGCCTTCTCAAGGCGGTCTACCCTCTCAAGGAGGCCCTGGGAACCAAACTCTACCAATTGAGCTACAGCCAGCCCCTCCAGGAACTTTCTAATCATGGGCCAGAGGTCATTTGCTTTTTCCTTGAGGGGATACTACTTAATTGATGGTTTATGAGGAGGTTTCCTATTCTAAATGGGAGAGGTTTAGTAAATGGCCTAGATCTTGATTCCCCATTCACTCTTCTTATTAAGTGCCACCAAGGCCAGAGAGGTCTAGAGTGGCAGGTCAGGACTGAATAAGTGGCTCCCATGCTAATTAAGAAATTAACAATCTTACCTGCCATATCAAGGGTCATCCAAGACTCCTCTGGATTCTTGGTGTTGACCAGGGAGCCACACCTGTCCTCAGGCCCTTCTCTTGTCCCCTGGGACAAGGCCCTGGCATGTCCCCCTGGCAAGGCAGTATGGAGTCGGGGACTTGCCTCTTTACACTTGAAGTAGTTCCTACTTACATGGATCCTAGATTTGGGTGGCCCCAAGGTGACAGGATGACTTTAATGGCAGCAGCTAAAAGGTAAGCCTGTTTCTGGGCCCTTTGCCTGCCCCTCCTTACCTGTTTCTCCTTGGTGGTGCAGTCTGGATTGTTGAAAACTGTGAAGGCTGTTTCTAAAAGGGGGGTTATGAATGCCTGGGGACCCAGGGAAAGTTTTTGCAGCTTCCTGCGGATATCCGAGGCACACTGGCTAATAAAGTGAGTCCCTAGGAAGATCTGTTCTTCTCTAGAGTCAGGATCTACCAGAGGGTATTTTTATTACCTCTACCAGCCTTCCTTAAAATAAGGCTGGGTTTTTATCCTGCATCTGAGTAATTTCCCTGAGCTTATTATAATTGACTGGTTTGGTAGTACACTTCCTCATCCCTTTGAGTAGACATGTGTCCACATGGTCACTGGCCCTCAGATCTGCCTGTCCCCTCTTTCCCTTTTACACAGGAATTTTAACCGGAATTCAGGGTCCCATTCAGAGGCCACTTTTAGCAGTCCTCTAATTTTTACTGTGGCCAAGTGGTGTGGCAGGAAAAATTTAGACTCTTCCTTTTTAGACCATCAGTAGGTAGGTCATCCCAATTCCTGAGAAGGCACCCCATTGGGGAGTCTGCTAGAATACTGGAGAAGCTGCCAATTATCCTAGGGGAGGATAAACATATTCATCAGTCTTAGTGGCATCCCACTCCTAGACCTGACTGAATGGAAACTGCTCACCGCCTCAGTGTCCTGGAGTTTGGGAGTGCTTGCTTGCCACCCCAATGTTCTGGGGATTGGAAGCCCTGCTTGCTGGGTGTCCTCAGGGCCTTAGAGGTCTTGGGAGATATCTGGGTCCTGTTCCCAGACTGAAACTACCAAGCCAGACTTCCACCCTAGGAAAGGGGCTGACCAGGGACCCTTCTTTTGACCTACTTTTGCTGAGGTCTTAGGAAATGGCCATGAGAGAGAGCTCATTTTATGGCCACTGCCAGGGACTGAGTTTTGCAGTGAAACCAGACATTAAGAAGCACATTAAGAAGATATAGACTGATTGCTTCGCAGCTTGCAGGCAAACAACCTCAGGGACCCCAGAAGTAATGGATTAAAAGGAATCTCAGGGCCTCCTGGGGACTGAGAAAGGAACAAACCTCCAGGTACTACCAAGGCTGGGAGTCTGAGGGGTCTCGCTAATAAGACAAAAGAGGGCATAGGCAGGCTCTGATTAAAAGCCTAGAATTACCAGTCTTTGTTGGGTGTCGTGGAGTATAACCTGCCTCTGTGTCTCCTGGCTGGTTCACCAAATATGTTAGCGGAATGCACTGGGTTTCTAGGTTCTTGGCTTCATCACAAGAAAGAATTCAGGTATGTGCCCATTTAATGAGGGTTTATTGAGAAATAGGAGAAAAGAGATAGTACACACCCAAGAAGTGGATACAGGCATGCTACAGGTTGAGATGTGCAACATGGGGCTCTGGGGTAGGCCTTTTTAAGGCATTTCCTCCTCCCCACTCCCCATATTAAGGAGGGATCTCAGCTATTTGCTGTCCTTTCTACCTCCACCTGTTAGATTCAGGGTACCTATAGGGAAGTCTTTGTGTTTGGAGCTATCCAGGGCTTCTTCTGAGCCTGGAAGTTTCAAATGGGACCTCATGACCAGAGTCTTGGTGAGTTTTTTGGCTGTAACAGTTACAACTTTGTTCTCAAGTAGCTGCCTCACCTCAGGGGGGTTTTGGATGGGGTCTTGTGGCTATGTTCTGACCAGTGAGGTCCCAGCTGTTATGGTTGTATTCTGAACAGCTGCCTTCCCTTGTTTCCTATACTAATCTGCCTCAACTCAGTGAAAAACAGTTTTCCAAGAGCTGATGTGCTGAACTGATTTTCTTTTGACTCAAATAAAAGACAAAATTCTGGAGGAAAAAAAAAATGAAAAAAAATTAGCAAGTTGAGGGTCAACCTGAATTATGGCTAGGAAATTTTCATAAAAAGGAGTGTTTAATTATATATTCCTTGGGTATCATCCTGCCTTGAAAATTTGAAGGTGCCTATTTTTCTTTAAATGGAGAGCTGGAACTCAGATCTCTATCTCTGAACTTGTTGGAGATATGCATCTTCAAATTATAGTGCTTTGCTGAATCTGAAAAATATTCAAATATTTAATAATGGAGGCAAAGTTTCTTCCTATAATCTGCCCTTTAAAATCTTCCATTCCACTGACTGTCATCAGACACAAATCAATGTCAAGTAAAAGACTCAGAACAAAGCAACTTTAAATCAAAGAGTCAAACAATCACATTTCCCATGTTTTTATTTATTCTTTCTTCAATTAAAGTAAAAGACCTGGATTATGTGCTATTGAATTTGGCAGCTTCATTAATTTTCAGATCAAGGTAAAGTAGAAGATTCCAGTAAAACATATTGGGTTTTTGGCTTCTGGTAAACCAAGTTGGAGGCATTAGAAGCTCTAGGGTGAAGTCCCCCCACAGAATCTTTGAACCAGTAGCAAAAACTGGCTAAGCCATCTTCCTCAAAATTCCAGAAAACAGTTCAAGAGTTGTAGTAACTGGGCAAGTGACAAAACAAGAAAACACAGCTTTAAAAATGGTAGGAGACACTCCTGGAGCCCTAGCTGGCCTGTCCCCAATGCCTTCTCCAGCACCTACTGTGGGACAAACATGAATTTAAAATAATAATAAAGGGCTAATTCTCCCTTGAACATAAGGGAAGAGATTCCCTTCTCACTCCCTTTGCTATATTCACTTTAGATAACCTCTAATTGTAAGTTCTCTCTTTCTTTGTTCTTTTAAAATGTATATAAATTTAAGGTATTAAAGGTTGAATGAGTCTCTTGCAAATTACACCACCCAAAAGTGCTCCATTTCTTTTTATTGTAATTAAGGAAGATATCTCTCCTACCACATAGTCGTCAGTGAAGAAATTAGCATAAATTCCAGGGGGATCCTAGTCCCAAATTGCAATCTACTTTTGAAATATCTTGAAAATGTGTATGTAAGGGATTGTATATATTAGTCACCTAGAAAGGGTGGACTTTATTTCTGACTTTGCAATCTCTTTGTGGAATGCCTGTGATGCAACACATATTGATTTAATGCTTATTCAATGAAAAAAATTGTTTTTCTTTCTCTTCTACCTTTGTGGAGAGGTTCTCTCTAGGTTGGGAGATTTTGTTTTTATTTACATTTTCCTAACAAGCCAGTGTGTGCTCTTATTGTGGGTTCCTGGCCCTATTCCAGAGGCAACAAAGTAACCCCTCTGAATAAGTACTTTGGTGTCTAAATGTCTGTACCAGTTAATTGAGTGGCAGCCTGATAGACTACACCAGGACACATGTCTCTGGTTAACCTTCCCAGAATTTGCCCTTCAGACAGAAGTAGCTTGCAGACAGCTAAAGCAGTGAGAAAGACAATTAAGTCCAAGCAATGGGACAAAGGATTACTGTCTATAAGACAAAAAACACAGCACCTGGATGGGGGCAAAGTCTATTTTACAGAGCGTAGAGCAGGCAATCAGATTCCAGTAGAAGGGGCATTCAGATTCCTAAGGCATTCAGATTCCTAAGGCCACCAGTGAGCATAAGCCCAGAACAAGAAGCAGACTCAGAAAAGAAGAAGAGGACCTTGTACTTCACTTTCACCTTGGGATGATCTTCATAACAACAGGGCTAAACTCTGCAATAGAGCACCAGCCAATCCAGGGCCAATTTGCAAAGACTAAAAAGTGTATCTTGCATTGTTTATAAAATTTTTGTTAGCTACTGGCTTTCAAGGAAATCCCTGTCATATCACTGACTTGATACAAACTTAAGGAACAGACAGTGCAGGGACTAAATCACAGTTAATACATTAAAATATTAACGTATATAGTGTGTTACAAAAGATTATAAGACACAGAAACAGGAAACATGGTCCGTACAAAGTAACAAGGTAATGATTCAGAAAATGTCAACAAAGAAGACCAGTCTTTGGACATACTAGAGCAGGGGTTCTTAACCTTTTGTGTCCCATGGATCCCTTGCCAGTCAGGTAAAAACAATGGACACCTTACGAAGTCCACAGTATACTGTGTATTATTTAATAAATATATCACACCTGTACCATGTCCCCACAAGAATAATGTTTTTTGAATTTCAATTCAAGCTCATGGAACCCTTGTTAAGAACCCCTTTACTAGAGAAAGACTTTTAAAACTGATTTTCAGTATACTCAAGGAGATAAAGGAAAACATGAAGAAAGACCTAAAGGATATCAGGAAAATGATAAATGAACAATATGGAGTTGGACATCCAGCCTTCCAGTCCAGTGGCCACTGGAGTACTGTTATCTTTGAGGACTGAGGAGGGGAGAGTTCCCGCATTGGGGATCTTGAAAGCAGCTGCTCACAATAGAAACCAGTTTTCTCTGAGACATCAATGACCTCATTTAACTTGGTTTTGTCTTGGTTTTGGTTTTGAGGTGATGGTTAAAATCTCCTGCAGAAGCTGTAAATAGCAAGCCTTCACTTGGTTTCTAGGCTTCAAGGCTTCTAGTTTTGGGGATGGAATGGGTCTAAGGACTGCAGTCCTTAGGTATAGGAGACCTCACCATTGGGCCCGAGCTTAAAGAAAACATACTGGAATTGGTTTTACTCATCTGAGGTCCATCTGAAAGTCAAAATGTGAAATAAACAGAGCTCTGAAATAAACAAAAATGTTGTCCTCTAAATTGTATTGTTTTTTAAGGGAGCTATTTTATTTATTTATTTTTTATTTCCAAATTTTTATTGTGGTAACATATTTATTAGTCAGAATTTTCTGGGTAAACAGAATTAACAGGAGGTATCTGTAAATAGAACGAGATTTTATAAAGTTGTCTCACGTGACCGTGGGTATGCACAAGTACAAATTCCGAAGGCAGGCTGCAAACTAGGGACTCCAATGAAGGTCCTTGATTCTGTTGGTGGGAATGCAGAAGGGTACAGCCACTGTGAAGAACTGTTTGGTAGTCCCTAAAGAGGTTGAATATAGACTTTCCATGTGACCCTGCTATACTGTTACTGGATATATACTCAGAAGAACTGAGAGCAGTGATACGAACAGACATCTGTACACCAATGTTCATAGCAATGTTATTCATGATTGCCAAAAGCTGGAAACAACCCAGGTGTCCATCAGCCAATGAATGGACAAACTGTGGTGTACACACACAATGGAATATTATGCAGCTGTAGGAAGAAATGAAGTCATGAAACATGTGACAACATGGATAAACCTGGAGGACGTTATGTTGAGTGAAGCAAGCCAGATACAAAAGGACAAATACTATATGATTGCATTACTATGAACCAAGTATATTGTATAACATATTGTATGATTAAAAAAATGATATGTTTCCAGTACATTTAAATGAGAAATGTATGTTTTTATTCAACTGTGTTTTCTTTTTATTTTTTAATTATTGTTTATATTTTCAAGTATTAAATGTACAAAATAAGGGTAAAAACAAATAAATTCAGTGATTTAAAAAAAAGAAAAGGAAAAACTAAAGAAAACAAAAAAATTTCAGTGATTTTAAAAGAAACTATAGGGGCTGGCTGTAGCCCAATTGGTAGGGTGCCAGTCTACCACATAGGAGGCCACAGGTTCGGTTCCCGGGGCCTCCTACAGCAGGCAGACTGCCTTGAGAAGGCAAGCCGCCACGGGAAGGCAGGCTGCCCCGCGGTGAGCTGACTTGGCGGTTGCCACAGCCGGGGGAGACAGGCAGACACAGAAGAATGCAAAAATAAACATAGCCAGAACAAGCAGAAAGGGGGTGGATATGTAATAAATAAATTTTAAAATCTTAAAAAAAAAAAAAGGAGCTACATACATAAAATACATACATCACAAACATGGCAAGTTTATCTCATAAAAAAATGTTGGTTCAACACTGGAAAATCGAGTCAAGTCACTTATCACATGTCTAGATTAAGAAGACAAAGTATGAAAAATAGAATAAAATAAACTAAAAAATAATTTAAACATTTTAAAAGGAGAAAAATGACTGTTTTAACAATCTTGGAAAAAATCATTTGATGATTTTAACAAGTGCGTGTAATTAAAATTTTTAAATATTCTAGCCCAGTGAAGGCTAGCAAATAGAAACTGACACCAACGTCACGCTTGAAGTTAAAGTGATCCCATTATATATATATATATATATATTTTTTTTTTTAAGATTTATTTATTTTATCACATATCTCCCCTTCCCCCCACCCCGCTGCAGCGACACGCCGAGACTGGTCACTGCGCAGGCGCGGCTTTCCCCGCTTGTGGGTGGCTTCTGCTTCTATTCACGGCTGGCTTTCAGTTCGCGGGTGGCTGGCTGCGCTCCATTCGCGGGCAACCTGCCCTACCCATGGCGGCTTTTGCCTGTCTGTGGCAGCTTTTTGCCCTGCCCACAGCGGCTCTGGCCCGCCCATGGCGGCTTGCCATTCTCAAGGCGGTCTGCCCGATAGGAGAGGTCCCCGGGAACTGAACCCGGGGCCTCCCATGTGGTATGCCGGTGCCCTATCCACTGGGCTATCGAGCCAGCCCCAAAGTGATCCCATTATAAATACCTGCAGAAAAAACTCAAATCACTTCTGTAGAAACTCTGCCCTTAGGCGTGGACTGTGCAGTGTCTTAGTCGAGGCTGCTGTAACAAATAACTGACAGTTAGTGGCTCAACAACGTGAATTTATCCTCTCCGGGTTTCAGGGACTAGAAGTCTAAATTCAAGGCATTGGCAAGGCTAGGCTTTCTGCCGGAAGTCGGTGGTGTTCCAATGCTGGTTTGTTTTGGACTCTTCAGGGATCTATGGCCTGTGCTTTGGCTCCGCCCCTGGCTTCCACTGACCGCGGCTTCTCTCTGTACAGACCGCACCCGCATTTCTTTCTTTTGGGAGTCTGGAATTAGGGCCTTCTTCAACCAGTGGGCCGCACTATAACTGAAATGACATCTTCAAGTCCTGTGTACAGCGGGGTCACACCCACAGGAGATGTGGGTTAGGATAAAGAAGTCTTTGTTGGGGGCGTGATTCAATCTACCAATTCAACCGCCGCGACTCTCTTCCAGAGTCGGGTGACCTGACCGGTCCTTCTCAAAAGCCCACAGTCATCAAATACAAGGAAAAGCTGAGGAATCTTCACTGCCCAGAGGAGCCTCAGGAGATGCGGTGCTGAAGGTGGAATTCTGGATCCTAAAAACCCCAACAACAACATAATTAACCAGCGTTCTGTTGGGGGTGATGGGAAAGTTCTCATCGTGGACGGTGGTGATGGTAACACAGCACTGAGTGGGAAGAAGGCTGCTGAATTGTACCCTTAAAATGGTGAAAGTGGCAGATGTGGTATTACGTCAAAGCCAGCTGACACATGTGGAAGCAAGATGGCCACCAATCTCTGCCTGGTCTCTCCTTCCCTTCCAGGATCAACCTTTCCTCTTGAGCTCTGTGGTCCCAGCCTCTTGGGGCTTAGTGTTTAAGTGATCCTGCAGACCCCTCTCTCCTGGCATAGAGATTGTTTCTTTCTGGGCCTCCTATACCAGTCTCTGCTGTTCTGCTATCTTCCAGATCTCAGCTGTAAGCTATCGGGCAAAT
>PVKH010021814.1:0-14239 GCA_004027955.1 Chaetophractus vellerosus
GAAGCAGGTCTGATGCTGGAGTGAGCCGATCGCTGGATAGTCTACAGCTGGCCTTGTGGAGAGACGCAACGCAGAGAGTCTCATGGTCTACAGCTGAACTCGTGAAGGAAACAGAAGCTAAGCCCAGAGAGAAACGCAGCCCCGGGAACAGAGGAACCCGGAAGCCTGAAACCTGGAGACGTCGGCAGCCATCTTACTCCAACACGTGGACTTTGGTATGGGAAGAAATTTATGCTTTGTGGCCTGGTAACTGTAAGCTTCTACCCCAAATAAATACCCTTTATAAAGACTGACCAATCTTTGGTATATTTCAAAAGGCACGCCTGTGGCTGACCGAAAGACATATATACCCTTTATCATGTTCAGAAAGTTTCCTTCTATTCCTATCTTTTGCAGTGTTTTTATCAGGAAAGGGTGCTGTATTTTGTTGAATGCTTTTTCTGCATGTATACAGATGATTTTGTGCTTTTTTTCCCTTTCAATCTGTTTATGTGGTGTATTACATTGATTGATTTTCTTATGTTGAATCATCCTTGCATACCCAGGATGAAACCCCCTTGGTCATGGTTTATAATTCTTTCAATATGTTGTTGAATGTGATTAACAAGTATTTTGTGAGGATTTTAGCATCTAGTTTCATTAGGGAAATTGGTCTGTAATTTTCCTTTCTTGTGGTATCTTTGCTTGGCTTTGTTACTAGGGTAATGTTGCCATCATAGAATGAGTTAGGCAATGTTCCTTCTACTTCTATTTTTTGGAAGAGCTTAAGCAGGATTGGTGTTAGTTCTTTCCAGAATGCTTGGTAGAATTCAGCTGTGCAGCCGTCTGGTCCTGGGATCTTCTTAGTTGGGAGGTTTTTGATGACTGAGTCTATCTCTACTTGTAATTGGACTGTTGAGTTCATCAATTTCTTCTTTCATCAATGTAGGCTGTTTGTGAGATTCTAGGAATTTGTCCATTTCCTCTAAATTATTATTCTTGTTAGCATATAATTTTTCAAAGTATCCTCTTATGATACTGTTTTGGTCAGCCACAGGAGTGCCTTTTGAAATACACCAAAATTGGTCAGTCTCTATAAAGAGTATTTATTTGGGGTAGAAGCTTACAGTTACCAGGCCACAAAGCATAAATTTCTTCCCATACCAAAGTCCACGTGTTGGAGCAAGATGGCTGCCAACGTCTCCAGGTTTCAGGCTTCCGGGTTCCTCTGTTCCTGGGGCTGCGTTTCTCTCTGGGCTTAGCTTCTGTTTCCTTCACGAGTTCAGCTGTAAACTATCCGGCAATCGGCTCACTCCAACATCAGAACTGCTTCTCAAATCTCCTTCTCCAAATCTCCTGCTTCTCTCATCCTGCTTCTCTCAATCTGCGTTTCTCAATCTGCTTGCTCTTATCTAGCCTTCCATACTTGAGACCATGCCCACCGAGGGGCGGGGCTCAACGTCTCACTGACGTGGCAGTTAACGCCCTACTCACAACTCAATCATGCCCAGATGAACAGACCAGCTTACAAACATAATCTAATCTATATTTTTGGAATTCATAATTAAATCAAACTCAAACCATTACAGATACTTTTTATTTCTGTGGGGTCAGTAGTGATATCCTTTCTCATTCCTTATTTTGTGTATTTGCATCTGCTCTCTCTTTCTTTTTTAGTCTGGCTAAGGGTTTGTCAATTTTATTGAGCTTCTCAAAGAACCAGCTTTTGGTTTTGTTTATTTTTTCTAGTGCTTTCTTATTTTCTATTTCATTTAGTTCTGCTCTAATCTTTATTATTTCCTTCTTTCTACTTCCTTTGGGGTTAGTTTGTTGTTTTTCCAATTCCTCCAGGTGTGCAGTTAGGTCTTCAATTTTAGCTCTTTCTTCTTTCTTAAATATATGCATTTATTGCTATGAATTTCCTTCTCAGTACAGATTTGGCTGTATCCCATAGGTTTTGATATGTTGTGTTGTCATTTTCATCTGTTTCAAGGTAGTTACTGATTTCTTTTGAGATTTCCTCCTTGACCCACTGTTTGTCTAAGAGTGTGTTGTTTAACTTTCATATCTTTGTGCTTAATCTGGTTCTCTGGCCCTTACTAATTTCCAATTTCATTCCATTGTGGTCAGATAAATTACTTTTTATCATCTCAATCTTTCTAAATTCATTGAGAATTGTTCTGTGGCCTAGCATGCGGTCTATCTTGGAGTATGATCCATGTGCACTAGAGAAGAATGTGTATCCCGCTGTATTTGGGTGTAGCGTTCTGTATATGTCTATTAGGTCCAGATCCTCTAATCTACTATTCACAGTCTTTGTTCCTTTATTGATTGTCTGTCTATTGTTCTGTCTAATGGTGATAATGGTGTATTAAAGTCCCCCACTATAATTGTAGATGCATTTATTTCTCCACTTATTTTTTCCAGTGTTTGCCTCATGATTTTTGAGGCACCCTAATTAAAATGTTTATGATTGTTCTCTCTTCTTGAAAGATTACCCCTTCTTAAGTCTTTAAATCAACATTATTTTGTTTTTTTATTTCAAAACCTTGGAAATAGACAACAAAACATTATTAAAGATTTGAAGTGTGTTATATTGGAAAGATAGTGACAAGTGAAAAAAAATCGAAAATAAAGGACACTTTGAGAAACAACCTTATATAGAAGATAAAGAGAGAAACTACTTAGGAATGACAGTGAAAAGTTAACTTCATTAAAAATTTAGCTGGTACACAGTTCATGTATTTCACTGTGGCAAGCCATCAAAATAATTATGATTCTGTAACTGCAATCTAATCTCAGGCAAATGCTAAAAAGTCTTTCTTCCAATTAACACACTAGTGGGACTTGCCTAATTAAATCAATTGAATACCAGTAAAAGAAAAGGCCCCTAAGTGTGCACTATGAGACTCATATGAAGTAACAGATGTAATCATGTATTTACAATGCACATTAGGAAATGCTGGAAAATGTTTAATATGTGATTTTTTCTTTGTATATAGCAAATCAAAGGTCTAAAAAAGGTCTTAAACCCTAATGAAATGCTCAAGTGTGCAAGTTCAGATTTTAAAATTCTACTATATTATAATTAAGCAATGATGTGTTAAAAGCATATTTCTAGAATTGGATGTGGGACCATAAAATGAGTAAATTAATTTTCTAAATATAAATGTCACATTATAAGGTAATTAGAAACTCCTCGGAGATATTTATCATTAAATTACATGCTGCTTTCTTTGTTTTCTAGTTTTCAGGGAACTGCTTTGCTTTTCTTTGAACATCTTTTCAATAGTAATCATAACATGCATTAAAAAGTCAAGTCTATATTACTGTATGTAAATTTTTAAAAATTTTCTAAATATAGTTTTGAAGGTTTTTAAGGGAGTAAAAACAATTAGAATTCACAAAATCTCCTTTTTCCCTTTTTATTATCACTATTTAAACAATATTTTATAAAAGTGTGTTCCACGTGGATGAAAATTCTGAATGCAGTTGTTTTCTGCAAAAAACTCCTATGTTCTCTTAGCCTTAGGTAATAAGCAAGAGTGAACAGAAAAAAGTTTGCAGTAGGACAAAAAAGCAATTGAAAATAGGATAAAATCTTTCATAAGATCTTTTGTATTTTTTTTCAATGGCATCAGATTCATGAAGACCTTTGTATAGTTAAAGAGAAAAAGAAAAAGAAAAAAAAAACAGACAAGGCAAAAGAACAACTAGCAAAGACAAATTGTGCCCAAACAGGAAATAGTTTAGAATAAGAAAAGATTGTCTTCACATATCAGCAAAAACAACAAGATCAATTTCATTTGGAAGTAGCATGGTATAGAAAATAAAACCTTGGGAAGGCAGTTAGCAGTCCCAATTTCCAGTTCAGGGTCTATTGCAAAATAGTTGGAATGCTAGGAAAGAACTAAGGTGAAAAACTCCTAGATCATAGGTGACTTTGGTGGATGAGAAGAAATGCCCCTTAAGAACTGATCAAACATGAGGCAAATAAGGAGTTGGCATCACTGAACACAGCATTTATAGGAAATGCAAATTATCCATGTAAGCTAAAGCACAAAATTTTTCTTTTCTGAATGTTTTTGCATTCTTGCATAGTGGGAAGAGGAGGTAAGCGAACTTCAGAAAGAAAGGCAAGATGCTTAAGTTGGGTATGGAAATGTAATATGATACACTCAGGAATAAATGTGGTATAAATTCATCAAGACTTCCAGTTACCAGTTCAGAAGAATGCTAGGCATTTTTGTTAATATAATTTTAATATTTGAGAGCTTAAAATTTCCTTCTTTTTTTAATTGCTATTCTCAATCTCTTTTCCTAGAAGGATTGTCCTTAATAAGAAAAGGATCTCTTTACCAATTTTGAAAACAAAAGAAAGGCAATACTGAAAAGAGAGCACCTAGACCAAGTCCTAAAGGCTCAGGAAATATGATAACGGTGTAAATGAGTGAAGAAAAAAAAATCTAGGGTCCAGTCTCACGGGTCTGTTAGAAATCAGAAAGAGAATAAAGTGGTTTAGATCAAGTGTCAGAAGAGGCCCTTAAGTCTTAAAAATTAAAAGACGAAACACAGAGCTTTTCTCTGTCAGAGGTCATCTAGCCCAACCCTCTATTTTTGCAAGAAATCCCATTACAATATTTTCCATAAGTCACTTAACCTTTTTGCCCCTTAATATCCTCATTTGTAAAAGGTAAAATTTTATTTTAAAACTTCCCTAAGGTCTCATCCATCTCTAAAATCCGTTATTTTAAGTAATTGTTCTTCCTTCAAATCCTCATTAATAAGACATTTGTGAAATCATTTTCCATACTTTTGGGAGAAATTCTTGAAATAGGTAACCAAATTCATAAATGGGCAAGCAAGAAAATACCCCAGGGCTTGAAACATTCCAATAGTCATGACTAAAATGACTTAAGAGACTCATTGGAAAATGACATAGGGGAAATAATATTCTAGGTCGTTCAGTGTGTGAAACTGAAATTCAGGATTAAATTTTGTTTTAAAAGTGGTTTTATCAGAGAAGATTCTGAATAAAATATTTCCCTCTTAAGTGCAATTTATAAGTCTATACCCTGAGAATGTATGACTTTTATACTTCTCCCATTACAATGGTTTAAGCCATCACTATGTATTACAGAGATTATTGAAATAGAATCCTATAATATTCCACCATAATCCCCCAATCTATTCTTTCTTAGTTTGTCAAACTTAGTGTTTTTAAAGTCAAAACTGACTTTTGGCACCTGCTTGGAATGCAGAAAGCTAGAAAGTGTCACTCTTACTCTAACAATAAGAAAATTCTAGATAATCTATATAATTATAACTTTTCTTGAAGTCTTCAGAAAGCTGGGGTCACAGGGCAACCAACTAGCCTGAAATTCAAGGAAAGATGGGCTTCCCCCAAGAAGAGGCAGGTCATAAGCACTAGTTTATCTGGGACGGAGCATAAGAGGAAGATGGGACCACCATACAAAATGCTATGAAGAATTCAGCTAAAATTTTTAATGAGCTGCTTATGCTTGAGAGTGAGCTAGTATCAAGAGTACAGAATGCCAGGGACCCACAGACATTGTGAAGTTAGCATTCACTCACAAGCTATTCACTATGGACTGGGTTCTCACAAGAAATACCCGAGAGACTAAAGAAAACTCTCGTGGTGCAGGCCTAGGGGAGGGAAGGAGCTGCACTGCCGAACAGACAAAAAGCTCCAAACAGATCTTTCTCCCCTAAGAAACCTTAACCTACAGGAAGAGGAGCAGTAGACCTTGCTGCCCCTAAGGTACAAATGAAGAACCATTATGAATGAGAGGATATGATAGGGAAGAAAAAAAAAAAAAACTCCCCTGGGGAAGGACAGGAAGTCTGCTTCCTGCAGTAGACAGATACACAGGAACATGAATCTGCATAAAACTGAGGCTGTCAGAAGAATATAGAACACCCACCCCATTCTTAACACTACTAGCAAGAATTACATAACAAGTAATATGTAGGATGCCTAAAGCTGAGGGTGGAACAGAAATTATTGAGGAAAAACTTTCTGGCAAACAACATTCACCCTAAACTTAAGGTAATCATAGCGAAACATGAAACTACTGAATCACTAAGGGAAACCTAACGTGACAGTTTGAAGTTTTGTGAATCCCAGAAAAGATCATGTTCTTTAAACTAATCCATTCCTGTGGTGTGGGTTTCTCTGGCTGCATTAGATTCAATTAAGTGCTTCAGTGAGGTGAGACCCAGGTTGGGTCTCCGTCTCCGCTCTCTTGCTAGGCTCTTATATAAACTGAGAACTGGAAGCAGAAACATACAAAGAAAGATAGCCACCATTTTGATCCTGCCATGTCAAAAAAAGGATCACCTGCTGTCATAGAAAGACAAAGAAGCCCCAAGAGGCTGAGAGAGGTCCCAGAGGCCAGAGCCTGGAATTAGCAAAGCACAGAGGCTCGGAAAAAGGTCACTTAGAGGCTGGACCCACAGAGCAGCTCAAGGCTGAAGAGACCAGCCCTGCACTGTGCTTGATTACCCACAGCTCAGCTCTGGGAGAAAGGGGCCTGGAGGAAAAGGTAAAGACTCAGACAGAGAGCCGCCATTTTGCCTCACCATGTGGCAGGATCCAGCAGCCAACCTTTGGTGAGAAAGCATCTCCAATGGTGCCTTGATTTGGACATTTTCACAGCCTCAGAACTGTAAGCTTTCACCTTAATAAATTCCCCATTACAAAAACCAACCTATTCCTGGTATTTCGCATTGGCAACTTTAGTAAACTAAAACACCTAGCAACAGGAAAAATCACAAACCAACCCAATCCCTGACTGCCATAACACCACACTAAAGGCCTGTCAGAAGCAGAAGTATGCCAATCTCTAGACATAAATATTATTTACGTCATCTCCTACACACTATGTCCATAATGTATACAATTATGAGATACCGAACAAGGGAGAAAATACTTTCAAAACACATGCACACAAATGCAGACTATTAAGAGAAAAAATAATCAGTACAGTCAGACACAGATATAGTCTAGATGTTGGAATTTTCAGATACAGAATCTTAAAATAACTATGATAAATAATAAAGGCATTAGTGGAAAAAGTGGGCTACATGTATGGACATATGGGAAATTCAAGCACAGATGTGACTTTTTAATATGGAGTCAACTGGAAGTGTTAAAAATGATAAATGTGGAATGGAAATGAAAAATGTTTTCAATTAATTCATCAATAGACTGGACACAGCCAAGAAAAGAATCAGTGTATTGACAGTAGGTATATAAAAATTGTTCCAAGTGAAATACAAGATGAAAAAAGGAGTGGAAAAGAAAAACAGAACATGGAATCCAAGAGCAGTACAATATCAAGTTATCTAAAATAAATGTAATTGAAATCCTAGAAGAAGAAAGAGAGAAAGAAAAGGGGCAAAATAAATATTTGAGCAGTTAATGAGAAAGAATTTTCAAATAATAATGATATAAGAACTGCAGAGAACACCAACACCAAGCAGGATAAAAAGAAAGAAAAAGAGAGGGAAAGAGGGAAGAAAGGAAGGGAGGGTGGGAGGGAAGAGAGAGAAGGAAAAGGAAAGAAACAAAGGAAAAGGGAGAGGAAGAAATTAAAGTACAATAAGTTTGCTGGTTGTTTTATGATTATTAACAGAGAGTAAATCGATATTCGGTCAGATACTGTGGGAAAAGATTAATATGATGGATTACATAGATGGATTTCCTAATACTAAACCACTCTTAAACTCCCAGAATAAACCCACCTGGTCATGATATATTACTTTTAATGTGCTATTGGATTCTGTTTGCTAACATTTTTATCTAGGCTAAATAAGTGAGATTAATTTGTAGTCTTCAATTTTTGGTACAATCTTTTTACCAGGTTTGTCAATCAATGCTATGCTCACTTCTTTAAATAAGTTTAAATGCTTCCCTTATTTTTTCATGCTCTGGAATAGTTTAAGTAGTATTGGGATTATCTGATATTTAGAGATTTAGTATAATCTCTTGTGAAACCATCTGGGTGGGTCTAGTGCTTTTCTATAGGAAGTTTTAAAAACTAATGGCTCTGTTTCTTCTGTGGAGATTGGTCTGTTTAGACCATTTGTCTTTATTGGGGTTAAATTTAGTAAGCTGTATATTTCTAAAAATTATTCATGTCTCCTAAATTTTTCAAATTTATTACACCATGGGTTCAGGGTAAAGGGGTAGAGACGAACAGGAGGAGCACAGGTTATTTTTAGGGCAGTAAAATTATTCCATATGATTTTGTAATGGATAGATCCATGACATAATGCATTTGTTAAAATCCATATAAATGTACAACACAGAGAGCAAAGCCTTTAGACTATGGACTTTAGTTAATAATAATCTATTAATATTGGTTCAATAATTTTAACCACTGTCCTACACTAATGCAAGATGTTAAAAACTGGAGAAACTGTGTGCAGTGGAGTGGAGAGTGGAAACTGCACTTTCTGAACAATTTTTCTGTAAACCTAGAACAGCTACAAAAATAAAATCTACTAAAAATTATCACCATAGAATTATACAACACGGTTTTGTAATTTTTAAATTTGTTGTTATATTTGTCTTATCATTTCTAGTTTTTTTTGTATTTCTACTTTCTCTCTGTTTTTTCCTTGATTAGAGAGCTAACAGCTTGCCTAATTTGTTATTTTTTCCAAAGACCCAGTTTTGGAATTATTACATATTGTTTTTATTTTTAATAATATCTCTCTTTGGCTTTGCACAGTTTTTCATAAAATTTATTGATCTTTTTCTAATTTTTGAATGCTTAATACATTTATATTTTCCATTATTAATAACACACATTTAATACATAACTCTTCTTCTGATAACTGCTTTATACTACAAGTTGTGATATATTGTGTCATTATAATTCTCAAGAAATACTGTAATATTTTTGTATGTTTACTTTGACTGAGTTAAGAATATGCTTTCTTAATTACTAGGAAAAAAAGAAACCTTGTTTTTTATTTCATTATTAATTTCTAATTTTACTGCATATCATCAGGTAATATTAACTTGAGTTTTTCCTATCATTTGGCATTTACTGAGATTTCTTTGTGACCTAAGATATGGAAACTTTTTGTAAATTTCCAATGTGTACTTGAAAAGAAAGAATATTCTTTATTATTAGAGTATGTTATATATCTATAAGACCTACTGCCTTGATGACATTACTTAAGTTTTTAATGTCAACATGAACTTTTTGTTCACTTAGACCATTGGGTTGAAAATGGTTTGATGAAAGTGTCCTATTAAAGTGTATTCCAAATTATTTATTCTTGTACCATCTGTATATCTTGCTTTATGAAAGTTGTTGCTGAGTTACTGAATGATTGAATATTAATAACAGTTATCTTCATTATGAAATATAGGTTTTAACCTTTTAAAATGCCATCTGTATCTTTTAGTGTTCTATCTTTGAATTCTACTTCATTAGATATCACACTTTATCCCTTTTATGTTTTCTTTGCATTTTCCTGATGTATCTTCTACATCCTTTATTGTCTTTTACTTTCTGAAACTCTGCTTAATATATCTTTTATATAGCCAATCAAAGCATATTTTCTATTAATAAGTTTAAGCCATTTTATATTTATTGATACATTTGACATGTGACCACAGTTCTCTGTAATGTATGTGGATCATTTATATAAATGATATTTCACTATAGGTTTATTTTATTTGTTCGTCTTCATTTTTGAGTACAGTTTTGCATTTATGATGGTTTGTACTTTTCAACTAATGGTTATCTTTATAATAACTATACAATAGCTGTAATTCCTTCAGCTTTGTATTATTTATTGGTTATCTATTTTAAGTAATATTGAAACTCCCTAGTAATCTCTTTTTCCTCATTCCCATCCTCTCCCACAATATCTGATTTGAAATAATATACATTTACTCTCAGTTAATAGTTATACAACAAGCAGCAAAATTATTCTATCTTTCATATGTTCACCTGATTTCCTAGCGCCCCCCCCATTTTTTATAATTGTACTGTATCTGCATTGTCCAAGCATATAACCATGAAATTAAATCACTATAGTTTTTCCCTTAACATCATTCAAATTCAAGCTTGGTTGACATTATTCATTGTGATAGAGAATCTCAGAGAAAATTAATATGAATTTTAGAAATGTTATATTTGAAGTTCTCAACAAACATTAAAATCTACATAGGCAGTTGCAGATGAAGAAGAAAATACAGATTTGGACATCATTAAGATATATATGATGACCTAAGTCAAGTGAAAAATGAGACTTCCCAAGGAAAATATAAAAATAAAATGAGAAGATCCTGGCAAGACGTTAACAGTGGCATTTTAAATTTCCCTATAAAAAGAGAGCAACTAGGATGGCAAAAATCAAAAGAATTAACAAGAAAAATAAATGAAAAGGAGCCCAACAACCCCCCAAATATGAATTGGAGGGGACAAACTACAAAGTTAAGACCCAATGGTACTGACATATGTGTGAGAAGAAACAGAGGGAAATAACTAAGGGTCTACCTGACCTGAGAACATCAAATAGTCAATAGGTACTTCTTGCAAAGTGCAGCACCCCAATTTCAGGTGGTAGTGGAAATTGAAATGGGCTTTTTTCACACTCATGGGTAATTGTAATAAGTTCAAAACAATAAGAACTGCAGAAAATTGAATCCGTTTGGGACTAATAAAGTCTTTCAAAACTAATCAAAACTAATCAGCTATGGCTTCCTTCTGGGCACAATCTGATACTGAGTAGGAAAAGAACAGAAATGAAGGAAAAACAGGTCCAGAAAAAAAGGAGGGCCCTGAAAAAAATAAGGCTTATAATATCAACAGATAATAGAAAAGACAAGGTTATAGTTTTTTTTTCTTTTTATTATATATCCCCCCCTTTTTGCTTGTTCTTGTTATGTTCATTTTTCTCTGCATTCCTCTGTGTCTGCTTGTCTCCCCGACCTGCCGAGGCCCGCCCACTCGTGGGGGCTCGCCCTTGCTCATGGGGGCTTGCCTTTTGCCCATTGGGGCTTGCCTTTTTGCCCGCCCACAGGGCCTTGCCTTTGCCGGCGGCAGCGTGCCCTGCCCACGGCAGGGTGCCCCACCGGCATTGGCTGGCCTTCTTGAGGTGGTCCACCCGTTCGAGGAGGCCCAGGGACCGAACCCGGGGCCTCCCATATGGTAAACCGGCGCCCTACCAACTGGGCTATACAGCTGGCCCCCAAGGTTATAGTTTTGAACACTTTTAAAAAAAAGTAAAAAGGGAACATTAGTGTTGTAAATTAGAAAAGCCCTCCTGATCCCCCTTTTCTTCTAAAAGTTCAGGAAAATAATTTAATATAATAATAAGCAATAGACATATATTTTGATAGAATTCAATACAAAGATACTATAATATTTTTTAAAAGACACTGAATGGCATCCCTACAGACAGAGAAGGCAAAAAGGAGCAAAACACTTGAAAACTGTAACCTGCTATATCTGTCTGGGTTTGGTCAAGAATACAGTTACCAAGAATCTGGAAGGGTGGATTTAGATATTGGAGAAATTGTCACTAACAACCTTAGCCTGAAATGCTGTAGTTAGTAGAGAAGCCAGAACTTACAAACAAGTCTGAGAAACTGTTGGGTCCAGTTGCTACACTATGACATGGGAGTTTGTGGGAAGATCTCTAAAGCCACTGCATCTGGACATTATGACTTTCCAACAATAATGGCATCTTATTATATTTCCATCTTCCATATATCATGTGAGAGTCCCTCATTATCAAATTCTAATCTGGAGCTATACAGAAGTAAAATTCTGGAAAATGTATTTTTCAACTTTCATAGAGAGTGCTGATGGTGCTGAGTTGAACAAATATAATCCAGAACACCTAGTATTTCAAAACAAGCTAAAAATGAAGAAATTTATATAAGATATTAAAGAACAATAAAAATCACAAAGAAAAACTTACAAATAAAAGAAAAACTATTTCAGAAGTGCAAAACAACTTGAATAAATAAATAATATAATGTCCTAAAATGAAAAGGAGTAAAATTTTTATATTAAAAAGAAATAATGAAAATATTCAAGAAAATTACAAACATACAAAATAGACAAAATAAAGATTAGCATACATATATGGGTCTTTAAAAACAAAAAACAAAAAACAACCAAAGCAGTGGAATACAACGCAGACTAATGACTATAATTCAAGAAAATTTTCTTAGGGAAAAAAAGATTTAAAGTGATGATATATAAAGTACTTACCCAGGCAATCTTCCCAGAGTGGACAAAATTAGTGTATTCTGGTAAAAACTATCAGACCTTCAAAAACAGAAAAAAATACCTTAGGAATCCAGACCAAAAAAAGACCAAATCACTTAAAAGGGAAAGAAAATAAGACTCAACAGAATTTTCGACAATGCTTTATGCCAGTAGAAAACAGAGTAACATAGGAAAGATAGCCAAGAAAAGCAACTGTGAGCCAAGAATTTTAAATTCAGCCAAAGCAACTTTCAAGTGTAAGGTAAAAGAAAATTTGTTATCAACATGCAAAAACTCAGGGAATAAGGTTCCAATGAGCACTTCCAGAAGAATATGTTAGAAAATGAGCTTCCAAAAGACAAAATGAAAGGAGAAACATTGACTTATGGACAGATAGGGACTTGTAAATAAATATTTCTGGAAGAAGTAAGACTAAAGGATGATTTTAAGAGAATGACAAGAGACATCCTTTTTTATTCCCCATATCCAATTAAAGTTTTACTGATCTGGTCCTTGGATCTAATTACTTTTATCCACTTTCACTGCCACTGATTTGGTTTGAGTCACAATCATTGTTTTCTTGGGTCCTAAGCAGAGAACTACTTGAGTTATGCTGTGCCTGGACTTCTGACACATGGAAACTATGAGATAATAAATGGGTGTTTTCTAAACTGTTACATATTTGGTAATTTTTTATAGCAGCAATAAAAAAACAAATATATTTCCTTACTGGCCATGTGACCCCCGTGTTCTGTCACTCCAGCTTATTCTCTGCTTGACTGCAAGAGTGATCTTTCTAAAATTTGAATCTATTTCTTGTCATTCCTCTGATTAATACCACTGCTTAAACCTCATTGTTTCTAAGTAAAATTCCAAATCCTACAAATGGCATATAAGACCCTTGGTTTATATAGTCTCTGTTAACTTCTCTAGCCTATTCTCTTACCCTAATATCCTCACATTCTAACTAAACTAAACTATTTTAATTTAAAACTCTTATTTTCAGGACTCAGTTTAAATATTACTGGAGGAGCCTTACATGACATCTTGTAGTGTCTTAGTTTGCCAGGGCTGCTATAACAACTACTACAGACTGGTTGGCTTGAATGATAGGAATTTATTGTCTTGGGATCAAGAAATCCAAACTCAAGATGTTGGCAAGCCATGCTTTCTCTGAAATCTGTGGCATTCTGGTAGCGACTTGAAGGCAATCCATATCTCAGTCTCTCCCTCCATCACATGGACGTCAGTCTCCATCTGTCTCCTACTCCTCCTATGCCCAAATATCCTCTGCTTATAAAGACTTCAGTCATATGGGATTAAAGCCCACCCTGATTCAGTTTAGACATACCTTAATTAAAACACCTTCAAGGACCCCATTTCCAAATGGGTTCCCATCCACAGGACCAGGGGTTAGGACTTGAACATGCCTTTGTGGTGGGCATGATACAATCTGTAATAGTCTGCCTACATTTACTCCTATTAGATTGTCTAACATTATTTATTGCAAATGTCTATATGTTTCTATTTCCCCCACTGGCCCACAAACTACAGGATAGGAGATTTGGTGTTTTATCCTTCAACATATTTCAGGTAATCCTTGCCACACAGATGTTCAATCAATCTACCATGAGTGACCACCTGCCCCTCCCCCCAAAAAAAAGTTAAAAAGTAGAATTTTAAAGAAACTAATGATATGAAATATATTTGAAGAAAAAAGTTAAAGCAATAAGTAGATATTAAAAGCAATCTCAATTTTTCTAAGTTAGTGGTTGCATTAGTCAGCCAAAGGGGTGTGTGGTGGTTTGAGTTTGAATTGATTGTGAATTCCAAAAATATAAATTGGATTGTGTTTGTAGGCTCATCTGTTCATCTGGGTATGATTGAGTTGTGAGTGGGGCGTTAATTGCCACATCAGTGAGACGTTGAGCCCCACCCCTCGGTGGGGGTGGTCTCAAGTAGAAGCAGAGATTAGAGAGAAGCAGATTGAGAGC
>PVKH010021815.1:0-14240 GCA_004027955.1 Chaetophractus vellerosus
CTTCATCTTTTTACCAGAAGCACTTACCTACTGTCTACAGGATGGGACTTAGCCCCATACATGGCTTGGACCAAGTCCAGAGGTGAACTGGTTTGTCAAATCATAGATGCCTATTAACACTTAGTCCCCCCAGAGCATCTTCTTGTCTAGAGTTAATTATCTTTGGTTGCACTTCCACTGGGACCACCTACACTAGTTATGTCCCCTTCCATGACCTTTATACCTCTCTATAATAATATGTCTCATACTTGATTATAGCTTAATATTGTTCTTCCTTGTTCCATTAGAGTAGGACCATTTCTCTATTCCTACATCATGAATCCCCAGTGCCTAAGTCAAGTCTAGTACATAATAATCATTAAAAAGATATTTTATTTATTTATTTAATTAATTAATGAGAGAGTGAATAGGGAGAAAGTAGCAAAAAATGAGGTAAAAAAGGAATATGGGGGCCAGATCATATAGCACCTTATAAGCCATGCTATGGAGTAAAGACTTAAAAGAAGTGAAAAGGTCCACCCCAATAAAGATAGTTGAGTGAAAAGATTCAGGGCTCTGTTCCCCCAAGGAGGCTTTGACAGAAGAACTGGCAGAAACATCTTTCTCAAAGCTCCATAAAACAGTTAAAGGATTGCAGTAGCAGTGCTGAATCATGAAAATGGCAACTTAAAAATGGTAGAATCTCATGATGCCCTGGCAGGATCAACCCCCAATCCCTACCAGTTCAGTATGGAGTCATCCCGTGGTTTCACTGTGAGTTCCCTGTCCCAGTTCTGGAGAGAGCATAGTAACTCTCATGCACATACTGGGAGCATGTATATGTCTGGTGGCAATCTGAGGAACTAAACTAAGACATTTATTACAGGCCCACCATACCAGAAGTTGCCCTGCATGTATAAGGCAGCTCACAGGGCTCTCCTACAGAATATTGTGGGGGAACAGTCAAGTTGTGGCTGCCTGAGGCAAGGGATTTCTGGCTATAGGACATACAATGCAGTGGTGATATAATGAAGAAACTGTTTCCTATGGAAGAGGGGCATTTGAATCCATGTAAATGGGGAAATTGTTAGGGCCATAGATACATGTGCATGCCAAAGACAAGAGGTATGTGCAGAAAGGTCCAAAGAAGACCTTAGTTTTGGCCTTGAGCTATTCTCTAAACTCATTGTATGAATAAGTTTTGAAGGATAGCACACACAGATTAATATGCAAAGACAGGGAAAGGTGTTTTCTTTTTTTTCTTCTTTTATTTTGTTAGCTCCTGACACTCAAGAAAAGCTCTGTCATAACACCAGCAGAATACAAACTTAAAGAACAGAAACCCCAGGGTCTAAATTTCAGCAGTAACACATTAAAATATCAAAATGTTCAGATTTCAACAAAAGATTAAAAATCATACAAAGAAACAGGAAGTGATGTCCCAGGCAAAGAAGATTAGAGTATTAGAAACCACCAATGAGGAGGATCGGACCTGGGACGTACCAGAAAAAAATGATCCTAAATATGCTCAAGAAGCTAAAGAAAAACAAGGCTCCAAATTTAAAGGAAATTAGGAAAATGATAGATGAACAAAAAGAGAATACAATAGAGATGTGGAAATTATAAAAAAAGGGATTAACTAGAGTTAAAGACCATACTAGCAGAAATTACATGTTCCCTAGATAGTTTGACAGCACATTGCAGCTGGTAGAAGAAAGAATCAGTGGACTTGAGATAGGACAATTTAAATCATCCAGTCTGAGGAGCAGAAAGAAGAAAGAATGAAGAAAAGTGAACAGATCCTGAGGAACTCGTGGATACCCATCAAGCATACCAATATAGGCCAGAGTACCAGAAGGAGAAGAAAGAAAGGGGCAGAGAGAATATTCAAAGAAATAATGGCTGAAAACTTCCCCAATTTAATGAAAGATATGAATATATATATCCAAGATGCTTAACAAACCTCAAATGGCATAAATCCAAGTAGACCCACGCTGTGACATAATCAAACTGTCAAATGCCAAAGAGAAAGAGAGAATTTTGAAAGCCACAAGAGAGAAGCAACATTTCACATACAAGAGAGACTCAATAAGATTAAGTATCAACTTTTCATTGGAAACCATGAAGGTAAGAAGGCAGTGGGATGATATATTCAAAGTGTTGAAAGAAAAAAGAAACTGCCAACTAGGATTTCTATCTCTGTCAAAATTATCTTTCAAAAATGAGGGAGAGATTAAAATATTCCCAGATAAACTAAAACTTATGGAGTATGTCACCTTGATACCAACCCTAACCATAACCTTAGAGATGCTAAGTTTATGCATGTTGAAAAGGAAGGACAATAAACAATAGATCAAAGCTTCAGAAAGAAATACAGATCTTCAGGAAGGGTGTTTTAGTTTGCTAAGCTGCTGAAGACAATATACCAGAAATGGGTTGGCTTTTACAATGGGTATTTATTAATTTGTAAGCTTATACTTTTTGTTCCTGTGAGAATGTCCAAATCAAGACTCCATCAGGCAATACTTTCCATCCTGAAGACTGAATGCCAACGATCCTGGAATCTTCTGTCATACGATAAGGCACCCTGGCAGCATTTGCTGGTCACTCCCTTTTCCTCTCGGTTTTGATGCTTTCAGCTTTTGGCTTCTGGGGCTTTCTCTCTCAGCTTCTGTTAGCTTTCTCTCTGTCTCTATCTCTGTATTCATCCCTTTTATAAAGGATTCCAATAAGAGGATTAAGACACACCCTGGGTCACACCCTACTGAAGTAACCTAATCAGAGATGGACCCACCTATACAATATTTACACCCACAGGAATAGATTAGCTTTAAGGACATGATTTTTCTGGGGTCCATAAAAGCCTCTACCACAAAGAGTAATAATATGGGTAAATGTAAATGCCAGAACTATTATATTTTTGGTTTGTAACTCCATTCTTTATATCCTACAGGATCTAAAAGGCAAATGCGTAAAATGTAAGGAGAAATCATTGGTTTTAGACTCTTAATGTAGAAACATGTAATTTGTGACAAGAACTACATAAAGATGGGGGGACAGATGGTATAAGAACATAGTTTGTGTGTATTACTGAAGTTAAGTTGGTATAAAAGAAAACAAAATGACTATAGATTTAGGATTTAAAATCTAAGCCCCATGGTAACTCCAAAGAAATATTGGAGAATATGCAAGCTTGTACAGATATAGAGTACAGGATTCCAAGGACAGGGGGCAGGGGGAATAGGGAGTTGATGCACAATGGATATAGGGTTTCTGTTTAAGGAGATGGAAAGTTTTAATACTGGAAGGTGGTAGGGCTGCTGCAATACTGTGAATGTGATTAATGCCACTGAAAAGTATGCTTGGAAGTGGATGAGATGAGAAAGTGTATGTTATAAATATATTCCCACATATTTATACATGGGAGGTCCCGGGTTCTGTTCCCAGTGATTCCTAAAGAAAAAACAAACAGACAACGAGCAGACAATGAGCAAAAACAACAAGCAGACAAAGAGAAAAAACAATGAGCAGACAATGAGCAAAAAAAAAAAAAAAAAAAAAAAAAAAAAAAAAAAAAAAAAAAAAAAAAAAAAAAAAAAAAAAAAAAAAAAAAAGCAAAAAAAAAAAAAAAAAAGCAACTGAGCAGGGAGCAGATGTGGCTCAAGCACTTGAGGGCCCACCTCCCATATGGAAGATTCCAAGTTTAGTTTCAAAAAAAAAAAAAAAAAGAGCAAAAACAATGAGCAAACAGATGAGGGAGCCATCTTGGGAGGGTTGGAATTAAAAAAAAAACAAAACAGAAGAGTAGTGAACACTCTCTAATCTCTCTAATTCATCCATCAGGCCAACATCATCCTCATATCAAAGCCAGATAAAGATACCACAAGTAAAGAAAACTACGAATATCTCTTATGACAATACTGAGGGAAATCCTGAACAAAACCAAATCCAACAGAATATCAAAGAAACTACACTCCATGTTCAAGTGAGATTTATCCCTTGTATGAAAGGTTGGTTCAATGTAAGAAAATCAATTAATGTAATACACCACATAAACAAATTGAAGGAAAATAAAACACACATTATCATCTCCATTGATACAGAAAAGGCATTTGACCAAATCCAGCACCCTTCTTAATAAAAACATGTAGAACACTAGGAATAGAAGGTAACTTCCTCAACATGAATAAAGGCAAATAGGAAAAGCCCACAGCTAACATCCTACTTAATGGTAAAAGAACGCAAGTTCTCCCTCAAAGATCAGGAACAAGACTTGGATACTCACAATCACACTGTATTTGGAATTGTATTGGAAGTTCATGCTATAGTGATTCGGCAAGAAAAGGAAATAAAAGGAATCCAAATTGGAAAGGAAGAAGTAAAACTTTCCTTATTTTCAGATGATATGTTCCTATATACAGAAAATCCTAAAAAATTCCCAACAAAGTTTGTAGAGCTAATAAATGAGTTCAGAAAAGTGGTGGGGAACAAGATCAACACCCCAAAATTGGTAGTGTATATGTACATAAGCAATGAACAATAGGAAGAAGAAATCAAGAAAAAAAAATCCATCCACAATAGCAACTAAAAGAATCAAATATCTAGGAATAAATCTGACCAAGTTGGATGACTCAATGCTTCCCAATCTTAAAACTTATTACAAAAACACAGTAATCAAATGAGCATGGTACTGACAAAAGGATATACCTATAGACCAAAGAAATTGAATGAGAGGCTATAAATCAAATCTCACACTTATGGCCAAATGATTTTGGACAAGGGGGTTAAAGACCACTCAATTGGGAAAGAATAGTCTCTAACAAATGGTGCCCAGAAAACTGGATTTCCATTTGCAAAAAACAAGCAAACAAACCTCACACCATATACAAAAATCAACCCAAACTAGATCAAAAACCTAAATATAAGAGCTGGAATTATCAAATTCCTAGAAGAAACTGTAGGGAAGCTTCTCCAGGACTTTGTTTTCAGTAATGGTATCTTAGGCTTTACACTCAAAGCACAAGCAACAAAAGAAAAATAGATAAATTGAACCTCATCAAAATGTAAAACTTTTGTACCTTAAAGGACTTTATCATGTTTATTATGAAAGTAAAATGACAACCTATACAATGGGAGAAAATATTTGGTAACTACATATATGATAAGGTTTTAATATCAAGAATATATAGAAACCCTTCCACTTACAATAAAAAGACAAATAACTCAATTTAAAGATGGGCAAAATACTTGAATAGATATCTCTCTAAAGATATATAAATGGCCAGAAAGCACATGAAAAGATGCTCAACATCGTTAGCCATTAGGGGAATGCAAATCAAAACCACAGTGAGATATGATTTCATACCCATTAGAAGGCTGTTATTTAAAAAAAAAAAAGAACAGAAAATACCAAGTCTTAGAGAGGATTCAGAGAAGTAGGGACAGTCATTCATTGTTGTTGGCAATGTAATATGGGGCAGCCACTGTGGAAGACAGGTTGGCAGTTCTTCAGAAAGCTAAATATGGAATTACCATACAACCCACATCTTCTCTAATCAAAAAAATTATAAAAAAAAAAGAAGCCTCAGAGAGAAGGCCAGTATGCAAAACAAAAAACAGATAAACAGAACTCTGATGACAAGTAACAAGGCAAAGGAGAGTTGGGCTTAATTTTGTTCAACATCTGTATTTTAAAACTGAAGCCTAGAAAATTAAATGACTAGGCCAAAGCCACACTATAGGTTAGATGCAGAACTCAAACCTGTTCTTCTCGTTATAGCTTTTCTTTCATTCATCACACATTTATCAAGCATTTTTACTGAGGCTGAGTAATGTATCAAAGCCCTTGTTTCTATGAGAAAGATTAGACAAATACATATGTCAGGAGGTGATAGGTGTTATAAAGATAAACATAGCATAAAGAATAGAAAGTAAAGGAGGGGGATAGTCAGTTTATTATGCAGGGTTATCAAAAAAGGTCTATTTCATGGACCATCCAACCCACCTTCCCCATCCTGCCCTCCTGTCAAACCTGCACCACCCAATCCAATATTATCACTATACCCCTGTCATGTCCCTTCACTGCACAACACTATGTTTCAATATTTGTGCATCATTTGTAACAAATGTACCATCCACATATAAAAGGTTATTGAAGGGGAAAAGGGGGAGGATGTTGGGCATATGGGAATCTCCTGTATTCTGTATGTGACTCTACAGTGACCTAAAACTTCTTTTAAGGAAAAAAATGAAAAAAAAAGTAAGACACTGGGGGAATAAATGGAAGAAAATGTCACTGCACATAAAGGACAACAGTCTTACAGTAATGGAAGGCAAAATGTAAAAAAAAAAGTTTTTTTCTTCAAATATTTTTTCATTATTTTTTAATATTCCATTTTTTAAAAAATTATTCTATTTTTACTTTTTAATTCTTTCTGTATTTTACTTCTTATGTATAAAACTACGATTACTATTTCATTTTCTTATTAATTGTATATGGTTATTTTATTGGCTTCATTTTTGAAGAAGTTTTAGATCACAGAAGGGTTACAATTTTAACAGGGAAGGATCATTGGTGTGGGGTGTCAGTGAGGGGGGATACATGGGAGGAAGTTCACCAGGGTATACATATAAGGCATACAAATGTGTTCAAATGCTCATGGGGCAATGTCACAGTGGGTAGAGATTCACACAATAGCCAAAAAATATCAAATTCCCATCTGGGGGAGCTCTGCTACATTCTCTAATGGAACAACAAGAATACCCCAAGTACAGGGACAATGACTTGTGAAGGAGGATGGTCCACTGAAGGCCCTTTAATATTGATGACATACTTATGAGCTTTTGCTCTTAAAATTGAAACAGCCTAGTGACATAGGGTGCCTAAGAGTTCCCTATGGGGAGCTTCCTTGTTGCTTAAATGTGGCCTCTCTCTAAGCCAAACTCAGCATATGAAAGCAATAACTTCGCCCCAGCATGGAACATGACTCCCAGGAATGAGCCTCCCCGGCACCAAGGGATTGCTACCAAGTACCAATGAGCAATGCATCTGGAAAGAATAAAAATGAAAAAACCTTGACCAAAAGAGGGAAAAGCTAAAGACAAATGAGTTTGTATGGTTGAGAGAATTCAAGTGAGTCAGGAGGCCATCCCAGAGGTAGCACTTATGCACATCTCAACAGGATCTCATTGACAGCCAAAGCAGATACGACCCCAAATAGCGAAGCTCCTCAGGGATATGGAGACATCCAGACGCTATAGTTGGGGCAGACAGCTCAGGAATTTGTCCCCTTGCCAGTGGGCCCTAATCTGGTATTTATGCTCCCCAGTGTGACTGAGTTAGACTAGCAGTGGTTTCCTATGCATGACTCTTCTGTCCTTCTTTTCAAACCTATAATTAGCAGTAGAGTTGGTAGGTATACATCCAAGAGACTTAAATCTTTGGGCTGTCCATATGCCAGTTGAGCCCTGAATCTCAATGGAGTTGAAACACCTACTCTCCAGTTCAATGGACTCACCGAGGACAACTAATGGGGAGGAGATGATGGACAAACAACATGCCAAGGAATCGAGAGTCTCTACAACTGCAAGCAAGAGAATCCCATCTATTGGATATATGGGATTGAAACCCCCCTCAATTAATGGTGGAGTGGGCATCACCAAATGGATTTCTGGCAGAAGAGTTTTGCAGGTAGAGGGAATAAGAGCTACTGATTTTTTTTTCCTTCCCCTTCAGGACAGAACACTTATCAGGTGCCAGGAATTGCATTCAGCCTTTTACTTGAATGGGGATTCAGAGCAGTAGCAAGAACAGAGATTTTAGAGGCAAACAGATCTGGTTTTGAATCCAGGTTCTGCTGTAGGCTTAATTATATGACTTTGGACAAATGGCTTATGCTCGTCTACCTTCAAAAGTCTGATCTATAAATGGGAATGATTGTATCTTCCTCACATATTTGTTTAAAAGCTCAAATAAGAAAATACACATAAAGCTCCTGACATACATAGGGGCTCTACAGTTAGTTAGAGCCCCTATCAGTATTGTCTACTTCCCTTTATGTGAATGAAGGATTCTAGTTGTAGTGGGCATTTACTGTATTTTGCCTGTTCAGCATCTATTTCTTCTTCCTAACAGTGATTGATTTCCTATATTTAAACGACTCATTCTTCATTGGAGATAGTCTCCTGGGGCCCTATGGAAAGGCTCTGTTGTCCCTTGCTGAAGTACATACCCCATATCTGGGACAATTCAATATGCACTCTATGGAATCTGAATCTTGAGCAGAAAGAAAACAGTGGATGACATAGTGTTCCTTTATGTCCTGAACCATGTAGTTCTATTTAGGCCACCTTTGTGGCTTCTGTTACCTGGTTTGAGAATTCTTTGCTTCCAACTCATCCTCAAATAAAAGTCTCAACCTCTGATTGATCCTATGAGACCTCAATATCCTTTAAATCCATTTCCTTTTGCTAACACTAACTAGAATAGGTTCTATTCTTATCAACATAAGAAAGTGTATCTTATATACTTATATATAAACAATTTAATTGGAGACAATGAAAATAACAGCAATATAAACCACATATACTTTTTAGATAACTAGAATTGTGCTGTTGAACACTAATTTTAATAAAGAAATTTTCAATTCTATGCATAGTCTTTGCCAAGTCATTTACCTCTCTGAAATCCAATTTCTTCAAATAAAAAACAAGGTGATTGTATTAAACAAAACAAGATTAAACTAACTGTTCTTCAAAGGGTCTTTCCAGAATTGATGTTCTAGGACTCCAAAATCTATGATTATAATGCTATTAGTTTTATAAGATATCTTCAAAGCTTTAATCAATGGCTAGTAAGGAAATTTTTCAGATCATATTATCTCTCTTTATAGCGGTAAGTAGGGACATTCAACAACTACTTCTTGGGTTGAATAAGAAATAGAGTGTGGTAGCACAGATGAGGTGTTCAGGCCATCACGAGATGTAATTTAAGAGAGCTTCACTAAGATCACACACCTAGTCAGTGGCAGGCCTAGCGGCTCAGACTCAAGAGGCTAACAGTCAAATAGAACATTACCCCTGCCTCTACAAACATACTAAGCAACATGGGAGTTCATAAGAGAGATAGGTTGGGTGGTCAGCAAAAGAGTCCTGAAGAATCTTTCAAACTGAATCTTAACAGTAGGATAAAATGTAGTTTAATTCAAATGGGAGGAGTAGCTTCTCAGACAGAGAGAGGAATGTATGCAAAGAAGCAGAGATGGGAATGTTTAAGATGTATTCAAGGTAATTGGGCCATGTAGCTGAAGCATAGGTTTTATGTGAGAATCATTGGTGACAACTCTAAAGAGGAGCTTGAGCTCAGTAGTAGGGAATGGGATTTGGGGGCTTTTAATGTCAAACTAATGAATGTCATCAATCAAATGTATCATACATATGCTCTACTTTCTCCAAGTCACTTTTTCTGAATCCTCTGCCTTGCCTAAAATGGCAGCAAAGGAGGGAGAAGTGCCAGGTAATATTATCAGAGTCCACATATTGGACTCTCAAGAAATGCTAGCTAAAATAGCAGAAATGAGTAGATTCCCCTTCCAAGGGAACACTGAGCAGCAGCCAGTTTAATTTCTAAAGCTTTCAAAACCAGCCCACCTCTTTCTTAGAGGACTCTAGGGGAAATCTTGAGCTATGTCTAGAATTTGGGAAGGGGGTCGGACAAGTAAAGTGGTCTTTAGTGTGGAAAGAAGAGGGCTGTGACAGTATGGTAGTTAGGGAAGCCAGACCCTTCTCCCTAAGCTGATCTTTTGTCTTGAGGTATAAGAATGAGAAGGTATTCTTCAAGCTGACAAGTTATTTCAATAAGGGGGAAAAGAAGGGGAGAAAGAAACAAATCCTGAAGAGAGAAGACAAAGGTAATGGGACCAAGGGGCAAACAGAAGGAGGGAGGCCTTAATGTAAGATTTATTATAGAGCATAGCTTGTACCAGTCCCAGAGGCAAGAATGACTTGGAAAATAATGGTTCTTGTCCTTTTGCAATGGTTCTTGTCCTTTTGAGCTGAGACCTTACATAATGTGATATTTCTCAAAAATGAGTCCCAGTTCACCCCAAGGCCTCTAACTTGCTGACGATGGATTCCCAGTGTTGTGAATGTGTATGTGGGGAAATGGGGGTGGAAAGGGTAGCAACTTTGCACTTTCTGGCTTAGGTTTTGTCAGAAATTGTATCTCTACTTGAAAATCAGACAGAATGTAGCTACACTGGAGGCCAAGCACAGCAAAGTGCATCTGAACTCATTCAGCCCACAGATGCAGCCTGAAGTAAAGGGACCACCAGCTCTGCCTATGACTACCTTAATTTCAAAATTTATTTAATTATTAACTTCTGGATTAAGACAAAGAAGCTCTATGGGGATAACACAAAACTTAAGCATACATTAAGCACCTTCTATTTGCCAGCATCTGTTCTAAGTACTGCAGATTTAAAGATGAGTAAAATAAAATCCTGCCCTCCTAAGAAATTTAGTCTAGTAAGATATGCAACAATAAGAGTGTTTTGAGTGTGGTGGTAGGGGTGTGGCCACATGAAATAGGAGCATAGAGGAATCATGCATGAATGTCAGCCATACCTGTTTGAACTGGGCCTTGATGGATAAATGGATAAGAGCTCATCAAGGAAGGAAGGGATGATAAAGGAATTTTTCAGCAAAGAGACAAGCATGGGATGATGGAGCCAGGATTTTGCATACTGTTTAAGTAAACAGGTTTTTAAGGTTAAGAGATCTTTTCACATATCTACATAAAACCCTCCAGAATCTTCCCTTTGCACCTGGGAAACCTCTCTTGTGACTGCCACCTACTTCATCTTGTCCCACTCTCTTTTTCACTCTACTCTAGCCCCACTGGCCTTTGTTCTGTTCTTCAGATATACCAAGTTCATTTCTAGCCCAAGATCTTTTTATTTGCTGTTTCCTTTCCCTTGAATGTTCGTCCCCAAACTCCTCATCTTTTAGATTTCAGCCCAGAAGCCACATCAACAAAGGAGCCTTTCATGATGGCTTCATTTAAATTAGACCCCTAACTGAAGTCACTCCCTCACTCCACTATTTTCTTCATAGCACTTGTCACCATCTGCATTTTCTGTTTCTCTTAAATTTTCTGTCCCCTACCACTAGAGTATAAGCTCCTTGAGGGAAGAAACTCTATGCCTGTATATTTCAATGCCTAGAAGTTTCTGGTGAAATTAAGTTTTGTCGAATAAGTTGAATTGAACAGTGATCAGAACCATGGATTTGTAGGCAAAGCACCCAGGGAAGACAGTTAGTGGATATAAAGGTAGATAAGACCAATAGCAGTTATTGCTATAGCAATAATACAGACAAGTTAATGGGCATTTTCTGTGTGCCATGCCCATTGTGAAGTCCACTGCCGTGTTTAGCCTTCACAGTAATCTTGGACTATAAGAAATATTAACCCAGCTTTTCTTTTTCTACCTTTATCAGAATTCTTTATTTTTTACTATTTTTAACAAATCAATTTTATTGATAAATATTAATAAAGCATACAATTCATCCAAAGTGTACAATAAATGGTATTTGGTATAATCACATAGTTGTGCATTTATCACATCAATCACTATTAGAGCATTTTCATTATTTCAATAATAGTAATAATGAACAAAAAACAGACAATCAAACAAGAAATACCTTCACCTTTCAATTTCTTTATGCTTCCCCTGCTGTACATAGCTGCTATTTCTGGCTATTTTTACACATTTATTTATTTCTTAAGCAGTTTTATTGAGATATATTCACATACCATATGATCTATCCAAAGTGTATAATCAATGGCATTTAGTATAATCACAATGTTGTGCATTCAACACCACAAAAATTTTAGAACAATTTCATCATTCCAAAAAAAAAAACTCCACAAACCTTAGTAGTTTTCCCCAGACCTATATAACTACTACTCTATTTTCATCTTTATAAATTGATTTATATTTACATTTATATAAATGGAATCATACAATATGCAGTACTTTGTATCTGGTTTCTTTCACTCAGCAAAATGGTGTTTTTATCTGATATTAATATCTTGTGGTATTAACATACATTTGTTCAGCTTCAAAGAAAAATGGTCTTTTATATGTAACTTTACCCATATTCATATTTCATATGCAGTTTTCTATGCTATACAGGTCCATATTACATTTTTTAGCTTTCCTTTTTTTAAACAATTCAATTTTATTGGTACATATTAATAAAGAATAAATCCATCCAAAGTGTACAATCAATGGTATTCAGTATAATCACATAGTTGTGCATTCATCACTCCAATTATTTTTAGAGCATTTTCATTATTCCAGTAATAATAACAATAAAAAAAAACAAAAACAAAACAAAAAAACAAAACTCAACACCTCTCAATCTTTCCATGCTTCCCCTGCCATATATACCTGCTATTCTGCTTCCTTCTCTCTAGTATATTTGTATTTATATTTTGTAAAAACAGTCTTATATATGCAATATCACACATATTCATATTTTACATGAGGTTTCACTATGTTAAACAGTCCCATGTTACAATTTTAGTTTTCCTTCTAGTATAATAAATGTCCTTAGGCTTTCCCTTTCAACCACTATCATACCCATATAATAGCTCTGCTGCTCATAAACAGCATGATGTGCTCTCACCATTTCCATTTATTTCCAAAGATTTACAAATAACATTTTAAACATTTCTGTACAGATTAACCATCAGCTTTCCATTCTCTATCCTCATTCTATTTTCTGGTGACATATATTCTAATTATTAATTCCATGAATTTACATAATATATTTAGTTCATAATAGTGCAATCGTACAGTATTTGTCCTTTTGTGTCTGGCTTGCATCATTCAACAGGTTCATCAATGTTGTAATATGCTTTATGACCTCATTTCTTCTTACTGCTGAAGAATATTCCATTGTCTGTATATACCATAATTTGTTTATCCACTCATCAGTTGATGGACACCTGGATGTTTCCATCTTTTGGCAATCATGAATAACATCACTATGAACATTGGTGTGCAGATAGCTGTTTGTGTCTCTGCTCTCAGGTCTTCTGGGTATATACCTAGTAATGATATTGCCAGGTCACATGGCAAGTCAATATTCAACTTCCATAGGAACTGCCAAACAGTCCTCCACAGTGGCTGTACCATTCTACATTCCCATAAACAGTGAATAAGTGTTCCTATCTCTCCACATCCTCTCAAACATTTAGTTTGTCGACTTTTTAATAGCTGCCAGTCTAAGAGGGGTGAAATGATATCTCATTATACTTTTGTTTGCATTTCTTAATCACTAGTGATGTTGAACATTTTTTCATGTGTTTCTCTGCTATTTGTATTTCTTCTTCGGACAAATGTCTTTTCAAGTTTTTGCTCATTTTATAATAGGATAGTTTGTCTTTTTATTGTTGAGTTGTATGATTTCTTTGCATATCATGGATATTAAACCCTTTTTGGATATGTGATTGCCAAATATTTTCTCCCATTGATTCAGCTGTCTTTTCACCCTTTTGACAAAGTCTTTTGAGGTGAAAAAGTGTTGAATTTTGAGGAGGTCCCATTTACCCATTTTCTCTTTTGTTGTTCATGCTTTGGGTGTAAGGTTTAAGAAACTACCGCCTAGTACAAGGTCTTGAAGATGTTTTCCTACATTTTCTTCTAGGAGTTTTATGGATGTCATTTTTATATTTAAGTGTTTGATCCATTTTGAGTTAATTCTTATAAAAGGTGTGAGATAGGGGTCTTCTTTATTGCTTTTGGATATGGTTATCCAGTTCTCCCAGCACCGTTTGTTGAATAGACTGTTCTGTCCCACTTGGGTGGGCTTAACAGCCTTGTCAAATATCATTTGACTATAGATGTGTGGGTCTATTTCTGAGTTCTCAATTTGGTTCCATAGGTCAATCTGTCTGTCCTTATACCAGACCATTACGAAGCTTTTTTTTTTTTTTTTTTTTTTTTTAACCACTGTAGCTAAGTAATATGCGTTAAAGTGAGAGTCCTCCAACTTCGCTTTTCTTTTTAAAGACATTTTAGGCTATTTGGGGCCTGTTTTGGTCAGCCAAAGGCGTGCCTTTTGAAATATACCAAAGATTGGTCAGTCTTTATAAAGGGTATTTATTTGGGGTAGAAGCTTACAGTTACCAGGCCACAAAGCATAAATTTCTTCCCATACCAAAGTCCATGCCCTGGAGGAAGATGGCTGCCGAC
>PVKH010021816.1:0-14241 GCA_004027955.1 Chaetophractus vellerosus
GTGGGCGGGGCAGAGCCGCCGTGGGCAAGGCAAAAAGCCACCACGGGCAGGGCGGAGCCCCCACGGGCATGGCAAGGTCACCCGTGAAAAGCGGAGCTGCTGCCCGCGAAAGCGGAAGCCGGCAGCCCGCAAAAACATGGAGGACTGCTGCCCGCAAAACATGGAGCGGAGCCCCCCGTGGAAACGGAATGGAGCCACCGCCGTGGAGGGCCGACTCGGCGCGTCGCCGCGGGGACGGGGTGAGACAAGAAGCAGACATAGAAAAACACAGAAGAATGGACACACAGCAAGAGCAAGCAGAAAGGGGGGGGATATGTAATAAATAATAAATAAATCTTTAAAAAAAATAAATAAATAAAATAAAATAAAATAAAATAAATTGTGTTAAAAATCAGGTCCCTCACTAAGGTAATATGATGTATCATGCCCCTGTCTAAAGTCCTTAAAAGTATGATTTGGTTGGCTACCTTTGTATGTCTAAAGCTTCAACACCAAACTCCCTTGCATTTTGTGTTCTGATAACATCAAATTATTTTTAGTCGCCAGAACTCAACATGCTGCTTCATGCTTCCATGCCTTTACACAAGCAATTCCCTCTGGTCCGGAATGCCCTCCCCACTCCTTGTCCACATAGTGCACTCACCATCCACGCTTCAAGTCACGTTCAGACAACTGCTGTTCTGAAGACATCCTTCCCATCCTCCCTCAACCATCTGAAGCAACAATTTTTAAAGTCCTCCTTAATATTCTTAGCAGCAAAATAAATAGCTTTCTAGTAGAGAGGATGTCTCCCACTCAGTGTGAGAGCCTCTTTGATTAAAATTGTACCAGACTATATTGTTTCAGTAACAGGCACATCTAAGTCAAATCATTTTCTCAATGCAATATAAACCAATATTAAAGTGGGACCCGAATCCCGTTACTTTATATTAAGAGAATGTAAACTTCTCAAGGACTAAATACTAGCACTTTAAAACACAAGTAGCAATGCAAAACCCTGAAAAGGAATGCTTGTTCTGTCCTTCGGTAATCTGATGTGATTCCTTGTACCATGATTTTTGCATAGTCAGACAGTCTGGTAATATTAAATAATTTATAGTATAATTCAGTCTCTTCATGTTTCAATAGTATTCATCCTGAAGGCTCATTTCCTTGGGTGTCCTCCAGCTGGAATTCAGAATTTTAAATGAAAGTTTAGCAGCCAGACTCAAGATGTACTGAAAAAAGTAAGTCAATTTTTTGTATTAAAGGAGAGCTGCTAGGCAGATTAATATTATACAGTTGTATGGATTTAGTTAATCATGCTATGGAACTTAATCTATTGAATGTCATCTATCATGTTTTGGTTTTGATTGATGGATATATTGGTGCCTAATATGAATGCATTGAATACTTCCCTTAAGAATTAAAACACTGACACCTTGTGAATAAAAGGCATTTTTACATTTTTCCAAGGATATTTCCATTATGATTCATTACAGGTAAAGCATAATTTTTATAATAGTGAAATTAAAACTATGTGCCATTCTGTACTAAATATTCTATCTCATATATTGCCTCCATAGCATTTTGAGTGCAAAATACTTTATTTTAAAAATTAATTATTTGAGCCCAGATTTACTGGATGGCAAACAAATACTTTGAACATATGCCTGTGAGCATTTCTTCACAGTAAACAAATTCCAACAATAGGATGTTTCTCATGTAAGTTAACTTATTCTGCTCTGAGGGAATGAAGGCTCTGAAAAATGTGTAATGATTAGTATGCACTTTGTTCCCCCAAAAGATAATAGGCTGAAAAGACAAAATAGATTCCATTGCATTTAAGTACATTCTGGGATGGCAAGGCTATTACAGCAATGCAGTTAAACATTCCTAATATAGACTATCTTATAAAAGGGGTAAAAATCCTCAGAAGCACAAGGTAGTTCTCTCTCTCTCTCTCTTTTTTTTAACTTCTTTTTTTAACCCATTTCAAATACTAGAGGAGGACTGCATTCCTGTTTGACTTACCTGGCTTAAGAGGAATGAGAAAAAGTTGGGAAACTATCAATGATTAAAATTGGAAAAGTGCTACGTGTATAGACAGATTGAAATGCCATAAAATTTTAAAAGCTGTAAGTGACATTAGAAGCTATCTTATTCCATATTTTTTGTTGCATTTTACGGATGAGGAAACCACAGCTCAGGTAAGTTGCAGCCTTCATCTCTGGTCACACAGCTAACTTGAGTCAGAAATGGAATAACAATAAAGAATTTCGTGCATTAGTGCACTGCTGTTTGTACCGTAGTCATATTTAGTGAATGCTTTTAAGTATAAGGAATTTTAATAATCATCTCAAGGCAGAGTCAACAATCATGAGGGATCTAAGTCGCTATGCAGAGCTGCTTTGAAAACTTTCCACAGGGAAAAGTTTTCAGGAAACCACCATATGGCTTTGTTTTGTATTCACTCAGTCAACACACAGTGAGTGAACTTGTTCTGTGGAACGCAGGAGACACACATGAAGAGGATTCTGAGCCGTCACTGCCCTCACGGAGCTCGAAGGGCCTTTTCAAATTGTCACGAGTTCTAAGCACACTTCATTTAGAATAGATCTCTAGGCCTCATCACATTCACATACTACAGTGGAGAGGGAATTGTTATGCAACTATTTGTATTTTAATTTTTTTGGCTACTGGCAACTCAATCAATTAACAATGGGCTATGTTTCCAAGAAATCACTTCTAAATCCAATGGTACATTGCTATATTCGATGTGACAAGAAGGCTCAATGAAGTAACTGCACAAATCAAAAGATGAATAAGTGCCTCCGGATGGTATCAAAACAGAATTTATAAAAATCATCAGTTTCCAAACTGGACATTTTTGTTCTGGTCAAACAATTGTGCTCAAGCCTCTCTCAGCTCCCCTGGTTTGCACAACACCAACATGCATATAGGTGTCTATTCTGGGAAAAGCCAGCCTCAAGTAAAGCTGAGGGTTGATGCTAGGCTTAATGGCTTCCATGTAAATAAGGACTTTACAAGTAACCATAAGAATATACCTCAGATTTTGGTTTAATTTGACATAAAAATGCCATTTGGGGACTGTTTTACTTCTAGCCATGTGTAGCAGTTTGGCATTGTTTATGAGTTACAAAAATTGATATTGGATTATGTTTGCAAACTGGTCTGTATCTGGGTGTGATTAAATTGTAATTAGGGCTTTGATTGGGCCACGTCAGTAGGACGGTGAATCCCTGTCCCCTATGTAGGAGGGGACTCACAAAGAAAACTACACGGCAGAGAATAGAGTTGGAGTTTTGATGCCAGAGCCTGTGAAGTAAACACCTAGGAGAAGCAGATACGTGAGGAAGGAGAGAACGTTCTGTTAGACACGGCATAGGCCCTGGAAAGAGAGACAAGCTGTTCACCTGAGAGTTTCCAGCTGACTCTGTGGAGAGAGGAGAGCAGCTGAGCCAGAAGAGAATTGAGCCCCAGGAGATAGACAAGACTTATCCCAGCCTACAGCTGATATTGGAAGAAGCTGAGACCATGGAGCTGTAAGAGAAAGAGGAAGAGGAAGGCTGAAGGTCGGCAGCCATCTTGCTTCAAACCATGGCAACAGGCTTTAGTGAGGGAAGTAACTTACGCTTTATGGCCTGGTAACTGTAAGCTTCTAACCCAAACAAATACCTTTTATAAAAGGCAACAGATTTCTGGTATTTTGCATCAGCACCTCTTTGGCTGACTAATACACCATGTAAATATACTAATGCTCAAATTCGCTGCAAGACATGGGACATATTACTGCTACCTAGGTGATTGGGATGCCAGACTTTCCTACCATTTTCTTTTCGACCATTCAGCATGGAATACTTTAGAAATAGCAAAGGTCTATCATTTCCTCAGAGTCCCATATAGATAAGCTTGTGGCCAGCCCCCTAGTGCTCAGAGGATGCTCAGAAGACCTGTGTCTCCACATTAAAATGCCATGATATTGGAAGTTGTCATTCTTTTCATGTCTGTGGTATGATATTAACATATTAAATATTAATAGGGATTAAAATATTAGCTGTTTCTTGTCTTAGTTTGCCACAGGGCTGCCAATACAAAGTACCAGAAATGGGTTGACTTTTATAATGGGTATTTTATTTGGGGTGAAAGCTTACAGTTCCAAGGCTGTGAAATGTCCAAATCTAGGCACCATCAGAGATGGTTTCTCACTAAAGTCAGCTACTGGAGAGCCTGGTATCCTGCCATGGTGTGAAGATGGCCACTGATCTCTGCCAGGGTCCCTGCCTTCCTCTCCAGAATCTTCCATCTCCTAGAACTCAGCTGTAGGCAACCAGACTTAGGGTTTGTCTCTTTCCAGGCCTCTTCTCTCAGTCTCAGCTGTTCTGCTTTTTCTCTGACTACAGCTATTAGGCAAATGGATCATTTCTTCAGCCTTGAGCTATTCCATGGACCCAGCCTCTTGAGGGCTTCTTGCTTAAGTTTTGGCTGCTAGCGACCCTCTCTCACATGGCAGGGTCAAAAATGGCAGTTTCCTTTCTCTGTCTGTCTCTCTCTGTAGCTCCATTTATATCAGACCCAGCAAGAAGGCAGAAATCCAACCTGAGTCATGCCTCACTGACATAGTCCAATCAAAAGAGCCCCATTACCCAAAGGGATGGATTAGTTCAAGAACATAATCTGTCTTTCTTTTGGGGATTCATAAAGAATTTCAAACTCTCACAGCTCACATAATGAAATACAAAATGCGGCTTTTGGGAATTGGGCAGAGACAGAACTGGTAAATAATGGTGAATATGAGATGGAAGAAGCTGAGATCACAGGTTGTCTGCAGGGGAATTGGAGGTATGAATGATGGTGGGCCAATTTACATCTAGCTCACCATTTCTGGTTCTTACCTTCTGTTCTCATCCATCTTTTTGACAACCTCTGTGTTCTTCATGTTCCAGTGATCCCTGAACCCTTTGAATCTAGTATCTGTCAAGTGCCATGGCAGTTCAGTAACCTTGCTTTTATAGATGGTGGTCTGGGGAATCTTTACTGAATAAGTGTGGCTTTTTTGTATGCAAATCCTGAGAAATAAAAAAATGTCAAATACATGAAGATATGGGTTAATCGTCAACAGAGAAAACAACACCAAGGTCCAGAGGTGAGGACAATCTTGATAATGAGCATATGAAAAGATGACAGCAGAGAGGTAGGTGGGAGCCAGATCCTGTGGTTTGTTGCAGGTTTGATTGAGGAGTCTCTACTGGGTTATGTGTAGTCATTAGGCTCATTTTATTCTTAAAAACATATGTACAGATGTTGGTTCTTTTTTTTTGTTTTGGTAGGTCTTATCCTGTGAAGCTCTCCAGATCCTTCCCATCCCCCATTCGGTCCAGCAGAGTGGCCCATCCCACAGTCTTCTCAGGGAGCTGCATGATGGCCCAAGCCCCAGCTATTATTCATGGCATCCACGAGACCCACAGGGAACTCACTTATGTTTTTTACTTGAGCACTCAGATTTCTGGCCACCCATGGGCACTATAGCCACTTTCCCCTTGTCCCAGGAGTGTCAGCCTCTATGGCAGTTTAAGAGTTGAGCAAGTTTAGAGACTAAAATGATTTGGACAATGGAAGTGAGTAGAATGGATAGTGACTGCCTCAAAAACTCTGCTTGCCAGGAACACATAGTCCCTCTGTCTCACTCTCTAGCCATCTTTTTATAAAAGGGGATGGGTGGGTTATAGTGCCATCTATTTTTCTTTCAGAATTCCCTCTTTTAGAAACACCTGCAATAAAACGGCAGGCATACCAGGGAGGATTTTTCAAATCCTAGAAGGTGAGCCTTTAGGGCCGTCGTTCTAGCTGTGGGCCAGAATAAGCAATAGGCAGCTTACACATTCCCGTTACAAACTGGGGTGGGGGTGGAGGATATGGACAGGGCCATGCTTATCCTTGAGAACTCCTGTCTACTTTACCTACTAATAAGCTACCTTGCCCCATGCATGTTCTCTTCTTTGTGGTTTCAAAAAGACATGCTAATTTCTAGGAGTTACGAAACTGGCAATTGCCAATACATAAATGCTACCTTCTTCTGTCTCCTAATCCTCTTCTTAAAACTGCTGACGTTTTCATTTCCAATACCCTTAACAGCTCCGGCCCAACATGCATTTTATGTCTGTCTGTCAATGAGACCCACCTGTGCCTGCCTGAAATCCTCAGCAAATCGGTCTAGCGAGTTGGCTGCTTTCCTGCTTTGGTATGTAAATTTCAATGTGTATAAATAATCAAACACTCCCCATCCATTCACTTGAGGAAAGTTATTGTATTTCACATGCTGTTAAAAACCCGGAGTGTCAAAGTCATGCTTTATAACATCACCCCAGGCAAATATATCACTGTCAGGAGTCTTACTCCAATAAAACCTCTTTATGGGTGATAGATTTTATTGGTGATTTTATGACAAATATCTGAAACATCAGGTATTCATGTTGTAATCACCTTTTATGGGTTTTGGTTTTATCCCATGCTCAGGAAGAACTTGCTCACTATGCCTGGGATTTAGAAAGGCTGAGATTTAGATAATAATTCCCTTGGTAGCCTTGGGAATGTTGCTCAATTTCTCTTGCACTGCCTCTTTATAAAACCTACTTTGCATGCATGTGACGATAGTTAATTGGGCTTTAATTCTAATGTCTTTGAATATTTGAAGGGGCTGTATTTAGCCCTGTTATCAACAGCCTTATGAGTTTGGGTCCTTTTTATTGGTTTTCACCGATTATATTTATATTAATTCATTAAGATTAACGCCTAAATGAGAATGTTTCTGTTTCTGTTGCATTTTCTATTTCTGCGGACTAACTCTTCAGGATGTCACTGAAAATAGATGTGATAGTATGCCAGCGTTTGCATTAGAGGGGTTTGTTGCATTTATTTGTTCTCTAATACTAGAAGGCGGAAAATCTACCAAGGCACAGACAAAAACCTGAGATATATCCTACCAAGGATAAGAAATTGTTCTAAGAAATTCTGATCAAAAGAAATAAATAGGTATGATTGAGGGGTAAATATATTGGAGTACCATCTGAGTTTTTTGAGGAATTTGTCTATTTCCATCTGGATGCCGTAAAAGACTGACTAGCAAACTGCTAAATTATGTTGTAGTCCCCGAAGCGTAAGAAAACCATGGTTCTGTACTGTCTTTTTGTTTAAGTATGAGGTTGGGTGTCAGACAAAAAGGGTTCAGTGACCCGTGGCCTCTGGAAAGTAAAGCATAGGGCAATTGAAAGCCCACCAGGTTCATTCATAAATGTCTTGTCACCTGTATCCCATCCTCTCCAGTTGAATCAAGAACATGTCTCTTCTGGTTTTTCAATAAAAATAGAATGCTCATAAATTTCAAATTAGGCATTGTTATGTAGAGACATGAAGAAAGTCGATGCTTTAAAAGTTGAACCATCTAACCAGCAAAAGGATATTTAAAAGACATGTACATAGTATGAAGGTAAGTTAATAATTAAATTAGATTTAGATTTAGGTTCAAAATATTATATATTGAGGAAAAAAGTACACATTCTCATTCAATATAACCTCTTCACTCAGCACATTTACTTCATTAGCTAACAAGCTTTCTGAATCCATTCCAGGGGGGAAATATGCTTTCACCTAGCCAATTATGCTCTCCATTCTGAACTGCAATCATTTTTGAATGATTTTGATATTTAAAGTATATCCTTAAATAGTCCAAATATGACAAGCAAAAAAAGCAATGATGACAAATAACTGATCCTGAATTGTGTATACATTCAAAGGTAAACCTCATTTGGTTGAACTCATTCCAATAGTAAAACTCAAATGAATTTTCAAATTTTAATCTGGAAATGGCACAGCCATTATAAAACTTGACATCATTGCTAAAATAAAAAGTGCTACATATTCAGACATGAAGTAATAAAGGCATTTGGTGAGGAGCTCTTGCTAGGTACATAAAGTCTACAGAAAATGAAAATTCACCTCAGTTATTAAATTCCATTAATATTTTGGCTATGTGTTAGGAATTGAAAAATATTTACATTATGTTTGGCTTCTACCTTGTTTTCCATGCTGTTGTTATAGCAATTAAGTTGTTTTATTCTGTAAGGATATACTCTATGTATGGATTTTACTAAGTAAAATATGTGTGCTGACACTAGCAAATTAATTTCTTAAGACCTGTTGCTTGCTTTTACTGTGTAAAATAAAGAAGTTTAAAACATGATTCTTGCTCAAAAGGACCTCTAAAATATATTTGGGGCAAAGAGGATAAGCGTATGATTAACAATTAGTGGAAATTTCAGCTATTTGGATACTGACAATTTAGGCACACAAATAAAATAAATCACTATTTGTGCAGTCCAGACCATTGTAAAATAGAAATGCATTCAATAAAATTCAAAGAGTGATAAGTTAAGGATAAAATGAGCTAGAGAATGTAAGATCACACCTGACCAGCACTAAGCATGTGGCTAGTGAGTAAGAAAGGGAAGAATGGAGCTGAACCTGGAGGCTGTGATATGAACATCAATGGTGAAACAAACCATCAGAACTCTACCCTGTACATCACATTCCATTTTACTGCAGATCACATGCAACTGGAATAGTATATACACCAGAGCACCAAATGTGCTGCTCTGAATACATTATGGGCTATGCTTCTCGATATTAATTAAAGGATCCTTTTCACCCACGCTTAGTGGAAAAGAATAGAATTTACAGTGAGCAAGGAAATCATGTTGAAGTGGAGAGAATCAAAGAAACTTTGCTCCACCTTGGCACATCTTTTTGAGGTTCTCAGAAGGCTTTGATTGGGACTTGGGATTCCTTTGGATCCAAGTCTGGGAAATGTATTCTATGGCCCTAATGTGAATCTTTTCTGCCTCCTTTAATGTGCCAGCTTATTCCTTCTTCAATGCCTTGCCCATATCACTTTTTCTGTCCCAAGACTTCTCCATAACCTGTTTCCTACCTGACATAAGTCATATTTACCCACTGAAATATCGGCTTAAATATCACGGTCTCATGACAGACTTCTCTGATGGCTTTAGTCAATGCCAAGACTCCCTAGTACATGCTCTAAATCTTTGTTTCTCAAGGGGTGATCCAGCAGCAGTAGCATCGCCCCAAAGCTTAATAGAAATGCAGACTTTCAGGCTCACACGAAACCTACTGAATCAGGAATACAGTTGAACAAGAATCCCCAGGTAGTTTATTTGCAACTCAACATTTGAGAGGCTATAGCTTAAAGCTCTTATATTCTTTCTTCATAACATGTATGTTGTCTCAGATCCCCTCTGCTCAGTAAGCTCTGTGAAGAAAGGAAACTTGTTTGTCTTCATTGTCTTTGTAGTGCCTGGAGTAGTGCCTTGCTGAGGATATTGTTGAATAAATGAATGAATGCACATGGAGAGAAAAGTTCTGTACCACCATTTCTGAAGCTTTGGAACACAGGGTGCTAGGGGAATGGAAAGTGACAATGCAGGCAACAGAGAGAAGTAACCAAAGCAAAGTCCACCAGAGATTGAAAAGGAATGCACCAGAGAAAAAGACAAGAGTTCGAATGAAACAGGATTCTCTGTAAAAGGAGAGAACTGAGGATTTGGGGATCCTGTGTACTCAGATCCTTGACTGTTTCCCAATGAAATACCATAAAGGTTATGCTTGGAAGAAAATAGCACAAATTAATCACATTTAGCTATAGGAAATTCACTCCTGGGTAAAATCATACCAAGAAGCTCTCTTTTGATCATTTCTTATAGCCTTAAAGTTAAAATCAGCTCTCTACAAAAGACCCCAGTTTTACTCTAAACCACTCTTCCTGCCACTTGCTCCTATTCTGTCCTTTGTCTCCATCCACAGTGTATTTCAGATGCATGCCAATCAACATGGCCTTTTCTCAATCCACATCTTTCAGCTTCTGTGCCTTTGCCTAAATTGTTCCTCTATTGAACTATCTTTCCTCACCATTCACATCTTTCCCAGGCCTACCCTTCCTTCAAGGTATGGTTTTCATCCCTGGCCAGTAAAAGACTTCTTCCCTAAGCATCTAGGCAGAATAAATGCCTTCCCTTTCCATACGTTTACCATAAATGCTTTAGATCATGATGTCTGAATGTATACTCACAAGAGTGAGCTTAATTTATAACTATTTAAGTCTATTAGAATCAAATCATTGTCTTCCAGAAAAGTTCAAATCATTTTTTATAACAAAACTGGGAACTGACTATTGTAGTGTTTTGTTTATAGTTATTCCTCAAAATGTTTCTCAAAATAGGTTGAATAGAATTGGCTTTGTGGATCAAGCATGAAATCTTGATGCCTTGGAAATGTCCAAGAAGTCTTCACATAATTCTATAAAGGAAATCATTAACTCTGTGAGCAAGACATATAAAGACTTCCGAAAGTCATCCCAAAGTATATGTACTTGAAAATACAATCAGAACTGTGAACTGATTTGTATCTCTTTGCTTCTCTACCTGAGTCCTCCTCATGCAACGTTTTCTATTTCATCATAATATCCCTGGGAGGGGTACCCATCTAGAAATAGGACTATTACTGACTAACCCCAATTCTCTCTCTCTTGCTTCTTGGAGGTGTTAGATGTGAGAAAATGGATTACACTCTAGTTTTATACTGGAAATTTAAATATTTCACTCTATTAAATAGGACAGAGTTGAAAATCTAGCAGCTCCTAAGTCCCTTTGCCTCGCTTCTGAAATCCATGAGAAAGTCTCGCAGGCTACTCTGTTTTGATCTTTTATTTTCTCCTGTCGGTATTATAATAGCTCTTGAGGACATGCCCAGATAGGATCTGCTAATGGGTATGTGGTTAAATGGAATCATAATCTCCCAAAAAGCAAATGCTGAAAATACACCATTGTAACTAGATCTTTTTAGTTTTCCTCCTACTTAGCAGAGATGAGTTTTTCATCTTTCGTCACATGCTGTGTGTCTAAAACTACAAGATGCATATGGCTCTGATGGGCCAGGGTGTATGTGGTAGAGACAGAGTAACTGCATGTGGCCACCACAGAGAAATCTTCAAAGTTTATTATTTTTGCAGCTTTCAAGAGTCAGAGAGTGTTGTGGTGTCTCCATGAAAGAGGAAATTCTATTCTTTCCATTAAAATAAAATAAAAAAACTCTAAAAGAAATAAAATGCACTGGCTATTTTAAAAGGAAATATTGACAGCAAAGCCAGACTAACAGGTGAGCAATAGGACAAATTGGAACTGGAAAAAAAAAAGCATAAGGGAAAAATCTGTAAAGAGATATGTCATAAACAAATGTTCTTTTGTTTGGTGAGATATTCAGATGCTGGGAGCCGAGACAATTTTAGATTTTTTCTTTGCACATAGACCTATCAGAAATTTGGCAAGAAAAACGAACAAGAAATTCAACCCTGTTTTTCTTAAGAACAACACATTCTCCATCATTTTGGGCTTGATATTGCTAGGTGGACCCCTAAAAGTAGCCTTTAATGGGTTATAAATTCTTGCATGCATTTTAGACAAAATAGGCAGCAAAAGAGGGTCAATCTTCCATCACTCGTGGAGAAAGAGCATTTGTAGTCACGGAGCTTTGGTGGTACAATTGTGTGGGTTTCTTTTTACTTTTTCAGAAGTATTGGATTGAGAAATAAAGAGCTATTAGGAAAGATAAATAAAGAAATCTTATTAAGGCTTGCTCTGTGTGGTATTTGGCTTCCCCAATATTTTAACTTCTTTATAAATAGTATAAATGTGGTGTACCTTTGCCAGAGAATGCAGTCCAGATATAATAAAACACACCTTTTCTTTGCTAGGCTGGAGCCAAAACTACTTCATTTTTTTATTTCAAGAGGTCAGTAAGAGTCTCATTTATTGATTGTGGCTTAAGGCATGAAACTACATTCCAGCCTATTCCTGAAACTATTGGACTTCAAAACCAAACTAAATTTCTATATATCGACAACTCCCTGTATGATTTAGAGATTACATCTATGTATTCAAAGAAGATATTACTGAGATTTACTTTGGAGCATGGAGATGGGTGTTTGAAAAGAGACCGTCCACCAGCATTCTGTCTCCGGAGGCAGAGTATCACAGTGGAAAGAGCATGGGATGTTGAGTCAGAGATTCAGTGCTGTGGTTCAGACCTTGGCAGAAGTCGGCGTTACCTGGATGGAGGACGAATTATTATTGTAACCTGTGTTGGAAGCTTTCTTTACTAATGTGTGGTAAAATGGTGTTATCTGCATACACGGAGCACATTACCGCTTTTAGGAGAGGCCCGGTTCTCAAAATTCATTTAGAACAACTTTCTAGGCTGGACGAATGAACTGGAAATGACTATATTCAATCAACAGATGTTTATTGGAAAATACTGACTCTATACACATGTTTTTAGCTTTTGTGTCAAAAGCTATGCCTAGCATATAGTACATATTCAGATAATATGTGAGAAAAAAGCATTTTATTTGCAAAACTCCAAGCTGCAAGTCCTGGTTCAATTCTGTGGCCACAGACATTATTCTCAGTGGCATTCAGTGGAATTTGATTTGGAAATTATTACAGTGTAATAAGGAATTTAAAACCATCTTGCAATTCCCTAGTCATAAGTCTTGGTATGATTTTAGGGGAGAAGGCAGTTGCCACCACATTGGATTCTGTTTCATTTCTCTCTAACCCTCCAGTGAAGCTGGGGAGTAGAGTATTGTCATCATACATATTTATGCATTCAGACATGACATATCATAATTCATTTATTTGGTGAATAACAGACAGTTAGAATGAGAGACTATAAATAAATATATTAATGACTTATCTACAAATAATATATATGCATACCAATGAAGATCATCAGTATGAAATTATTCTCAGTATTGTAAGTTGTTCCCTTTTTAAAAATTAAAGTATTCAAATTATTAAAATTTTATTGATTTAGAATAGGAATAAAATGTCGGATTTGAGTTGTTAACTAAAATATTAGAAGCAAAGCACAAATGACTCAAATTGTAAAAATGTCTTTAATTCAAATTATTATAGAACTGTCCATGGTTATACAGCAATATTTTCATTAACCAATAACTTGCTAAAGCTGTTTAGTTTGATAAAGGTTTCTTAAATGATTTATTCACTTGTCCAGAAGATAACATTGTAGCTTTAAAAAAAAAAAGTCAAGGATCTTCAAAACAGGAGTCCAAAGAAAAAGTGGAAGCAAACTAATTTTTTAGGTGCCCTTACTTAAAATTAATTATTAGTTAATCAGGAAAAGTCTCTTATAGTTAATAATTTTTTTTTTGCACATTTACTAGAATCAGATGTTGTAAACCTAGCTGAACATTGAAAAATAATGTAATGGTCTCTTCTTAGCGATCCCATGATCGGAACTTGTTTTCAGAATAACAGGAAAAGGGAGGAGAGTTAAGTTGAAAAATCCATCTGGTTCTAATTCAGTATATTCCCAATAAACTTTTGTGCACCACCTTCAAAAAAAATAAAGCAAAATTAAAATTAAAGTAAAATTGAAGTTTTACTAATTTGAGGAAACAAATGGAATAACATTTTAAAAGGCGGTCTCCTTACTTTTATAACAATGCTTTCTCATCTTTATTGGAGATGCTATGGCAACTTGCTATATCATGCTACATCTAACCTGGACTAACCTGGAACAAAGCACTTCTTCACCAGGGGCCACATTTGCTGTTTTCATTAAGTGTTATAACATTTATTTATCCCCCCTCCGCCCTTTTTTTTTTTGAGACACACTTTTCTGGAAGCTTCGTTTTTGAATCTGCCCTCACTGTGGCCATTGCTCTCCATTCCAGATCTGAGGTCCGATTGTCTTCTCTTTACTCTCAGGTTTTGGGTCCTTAAACTGGAATGCTTTTTAGCTTGGTAATTTTGCTGTAGGGGCAGGGAGAGCAAGTTTAACTAAGAACCTTACCAGAAAATGAAGGTCTCTTTGATTGCTAATGCTTTGGTTCCTATTCTTTTGGACGTTTGAGTGTAGAGAAGGGAAGATGAGAAGATGAGTCTCTACTATGACAGGTTGTAACTTTTCTGACCCTAACCTAATACTTCTATGTTTTCAGCAGACATATGGGATTTCAAAATACATGTGTATTTGTACGGTGGTGAGGTTCCTAGAACAGCATGTAGATTATATCTATATAACTATATATACTATAGCTTTTGTACATATATTTGCTATGAATTCTATTTAATTAGTATAGAAACAGAG
>PVKH010021817.1:0-14239 GCA_004027955.1 Chaetophractus vellerosus
GCTAGCGGGGGCCTTGCCTGCTAGCGGGCGGCCTGCCCGCTCAAGGAAGCCCCGGGAACCAAACCGGTGCCCCACCAACTGAGCCACAGCCATCCCCCTAAAGTGATGTTTTATTTCATTATTTATTAAGATCATAATTAAACATATTAGAATGCTAGCTGTCACTGGATTCGTACCTTAAGGTTAAACACTGGAAAGAAATTACTGTTACAAGACACACACAAACCATTATATTTTTGTGGTTCTATTTGTTTGTTCCATTTTTTTTGTAACTGGGGTAAGAGAAGAGGTCCAATTGGTTTAAAAACATTTAATGTAACCCATACTGTCTGAATCTAGATTTTTTATTAATTCTTCTGCCAAACACAACACCAACTTCCATCACAATTATTTAAGACAAGAAATAGTAAGTCAATTGAAAAAAAAAAGTTGCGGCCTTGAGCTATGAAACATTACTTTAACACACTGGTTGAAAATTCTAGAGCATCACTGTAAAGATGTTAATCATTTTTGGCCTTCATCAATGAATGGATGCAGCTTTACTGTCACTTCTCAAAAACTGCGATGCCGCACCTCACACACTGCGGGTACGCAGTCTCAAAGTCGGAGTCATTCCCATAATAGGGATCTTCGGGAATAAGTTGTGTTTGTGGATCAGTGTTTCCACGTAGTTCAATTTTAGCTTTGCAGTTTTTAACTTGATTACCTTTGTTATTCAAATCTCTCAGATTGATTTCGTCCATACATAGTATATAATCAAATGTGGCAAAGTCTTCTGTGGTAATCTACCAGGCAACATGACTCATAGAATATCACGCTTCTTCATGCAATTTTGCCCGCGATAATCAGGAGGGTTTCCTATCTCATATGTGGATGTTGCAGCACTGTCTATCCTCCAATTATATGAAATATTTTGATCCATTACAGGTTTTCTGAAAACTGCTTCTGCAATAGGTTATAGACAAATGTTACCCAGGCATACAGACGGTACCAACTTGGATGCCTGCTCTGCCATCTTCTTAGGTTCAAGGAATGGCACAAAGTCTGTTGTTATTATTATTATTTTTAATGTTATTGCTTTATGGGCAGAGAACATTGTGGATACTGATGTATATATCTCATATATCTGTTTTGTGCCTAGTACATGGTCAATTTGTGTAAATGTTCTATGTGGGCTTGAAAAGAAGGTATGTTCTCCAATTGTTGGTGCACAATTCTCCACGTGTTCATTAAGTCAAGTGTAGTGAGCTAAATGGACTCCCATAAGATAGATCCAAGTCCATGGCAGCTAGCTGTCCTCAGAACAAGTGATCCAAGAGAGAGCAAGGCAGAAGCTGCGATGTCTTTTATGATCTATCCTTGGAACTCACATGCTGTCTCTTCCACCATATTTTATTAGTCACAGAGACCAACAGGAATGGAACCAGACAGGAGCATGTATAGCAAGAGGTGAGGCTTATGGGGGCACTGTCTTGAAGGCTGGCGACTACAGTTTAAAATTTTAACTGGCATGCTTGGATTAACCAAGTTTGAAGTTAATTAATATTCCTATCCTCATCTTGAACAATATGAAGATCTCAGAACACTTTGATTGTGATCACCTACTCCAGGCTTATTCATTATTATTGTGGCTGCCATGGTGTATGAGTGCGTGTTTATCAGTCAATATTTGTTTAGGCTGATCCCCATATTTGTCAATTTATTGCTTCTTGCATCATACTTCTTTCTGGATTGATTTTTCTTTTCTCCGCCTGCAGTCTATACCTTAAAAATTCTTTCAGTAAGAATCTACGCGTGACAAACCCTATAGCCTTTTTCTGAAAATGTTTTAATTTTGTTTTCATTCTCAAATGATAATTTAGCTGTATATAGAATTCTAAGTTGATAGCTATGTTCCCTTAGTACTGCCCAAATATTATTCCATTTTCTTTTGTTTTCCATTGTTGTGACCGAGGACAGTGTTATTACTGTTACTAGTTTTTGTAGGTAATCTGCCATTTCTCTGTGAAGGCTTTTAGGAGCTCTCTCTCTTTTGGTGTTCTGCATTTTCATTACAGTGTGTTCAAGTATAGACTTATTTTTACTCATCCTACTTGTGATTCATTGTGGTTCTTGAATTTGAAGATTTATGTCTATTAATACTTTGAAAAATTCTCAGCTATTATCTGTTCAAATACTGTACCTGCTTCATTCTCTCTCATCTGTCCTTCTGGAGTTCCTAGTAAATAAAAAAGGTGGGAAGTATGAGTGGTTAAGAAATATTCAGAAGATAATGAGAAGGTCTGACATTTACCTATCTGTATTTCAATCTGAGATTTCCCTCAAATATATTTTCTTGTTCACTGATTCTTACTTCATCTGGATCTATTTACTATTTAACAAATTCATTGAGTGTTTTCTTAATAATCTCCCATTTTTAGAATTATTTTTAGTGTTTCTTTAAAATTTTGCTTATACTTTCTTCATAGTGCCCTGTTTTTGTGCTTTCAATTCCTTCTTTATATCATTTAAACTTGTATTTTAGTTTTATATCACTATTGGTCCTATCATCTAAATTTCTCGTAGCTCAACACTGTTTGTTTCTTGCATATATAGGATTGTTTATGATGTGCTTTGACTGTAGGTTCATCTCCAGTGAGATGTTGTCTGTGGAAAACCTGTGGGTGGGGTATGCATCTCCAAGGTAGTTGCCCTTGCCCAGCATCTAAGTGGCATCACCACATTGTTGAGGGCCATCTCAAAGTCTGGTTACCACTGCCCTCAATCCACTTTTTATGTTAGTTTCTACATTATTGGTTCCCTAACCTTGTGTATGAATTCTTAGTGGATGTTATTTTTCCCACCTGGAGCTGAGAAAGTTTCAGATAAATTTCCTTATTATCTTTCATTATTATTGAGTAGATTTTTTTCTGCTCTTTCCTTTCACTGAAGATCAGAGCTCTGATTTTAATGCCAGGGTCTTAGTTTCAACACCCCACTTCATGGCAGTGCAAAGTCATCTTCTGCTCCTTTTCAAGTGTTAAAAGTCAAGCTCTGTGTTATGAAGGCCTATATTCTCCCTTTCTTACTTAAATAGTTAGCTATGTATTAAAAATATTTGTGTACTTTATGTAGCTTTTCTAGGTGTTTGTAGGGGGAAGGTTTTCAGGTTACCAAGTTATTCATATTACCAAAGCATGTCTTTGTCATTGTTACTCTTTCAAGAAACAGAAGCCAAAATAACTGCCTGTGCTTAAGAAGCTCTGTAAACCTGCCATTCCTCAATCAGGGAACATGGGGACCTCCAGGAAAATCTTGAAAATGGTGAAATTCATCCTTAGCACCTTGTCATTCAGCCTTCTCTCTCCTACCTCTCCTTTCCTCTGCAGCATCTCTTTTGTCCTTCTGCATTGGACACTGCCCTCCAAGGATGTTCCAGGCTCCTTCTGGGACTTGTCACTGCCATGCTTTTCTCTCTGCTTTTTTTGTGGAAATATGCCTCACCAGTATCTCTGCACTGTCCAAAGTGTCCAGGTGACAATTAGCTAATCTGATAAGCTCATTCATGCTAATGTGCTAATGAAAGAGGACTAAAGAAGATGGCTGTCCTTCCCTTACCTCCTAATCAGGGGCCCTTCTTCTCCTGCCAGGTAACATATGTGCATAGCAGCAGTGATCTCCTAGAGACCGTGACCAGGCTTTAGTTGTCTAACCTGAAGGATTGACATTAATAGAATGAGAATTTTACATCAAGTAGGAGGGACATCTGAGTAGAGGAAGGCAAGAAAGGTTAGAATCAGGTAAAAATGGCCTCAGATCCCATCATGTGAGTGCCCATTAATGTGGTGGTAGCATTAACCCTTTTCACACCTGAATTGCAAAGAATAAAGAAGATTTCTCAGATGATCCTTTTGTTATAGCAAAATTATTCTTATTGAAAACCCCTCTACCAAACAAAACTCAAAAGAATAAAAAACATATTGGGTTTATTGTTTCATATTCCAGTACTTTCAGTTTATGGGTCCATGAGATAAATCTACATCACTCGGAGGGGATTGACAGGAATGAGATGAATTCTTAAATTGGAGGCCAGAACTTGCAGGGTTGGCTTTAGACAGAATAGAGGAGTACTGGTAGCTGGTTTTGTTCTTTCTTTTGGGTTTCATTCTATAGGGTCTCAATCTCCAAGAAGTTAGAACGTCAGCACTTGGGAGATAATACAAGCTCATGGTGAGAAGCAATGGGATTGCCTCGATGAGCCCCCAAGAGCAAGTCATGAATTGTGATAGAGTTTCCAGGTGCATGCATGTTTCCCTTTCGTTTCCGTGTCTTCACAAAAGTAAATATTTTGGCCGAGTTGTTACTATGCTATGGGGTCTAAAGAAGGGGTAGATTTTGGTAGCCTTTTTTGTTGTTATGGCTAGTAGATAGCTCTAACTGCTTCAAGGACACCTTATTAGATAGAATACTGTAGTGGGTATCTTTCTTTTGCCCTTCCATCCCCTCCCCCATGCTCTCCTCCCTGCTCTCTCCCACAGAGGCAGACCTGTTAGGACTCATCAATAGGCTCTCTTGTACTTTGGCTTCTAGTTGGCCCTGGCCAAGGCGGAATACTTGTGGGAGGCTGGAGGACAGGAGGAGAGTGAGACTGGGGTATTTATATTCCCAGTTCTCTTCCTGCAGGTTTGCTATAGGCTGGCTCTCCCTCCACTGAAAGTCTTACCTCCTCTAGAAGACCCTCTCCCCGAAGCCTTCTCTTTCCTTGAGTTCTGGTAATCTGCTCCTTCCATCCTAGCCCTCGGGTACTGCTCTCTTGTAGTTTTATTCTGCTCTGCCCAAATCTTTGTAAAGAGTCCCTTTATTAAGCTCTCCTCAAATTGTCCTAATTTGAGTGTGACATTTGTTTCCTGCTGGGAAGCTGGTTTGATTAAACACTCAAATTCTTATTTTTATTTATTTTTTCTCTTAAGGGAAAAGGTGTGTTTGTAAGTGAATTGATGTGATCATTGGATTCACAGGGAACATTGGTTCCTTCCTATAAGCTTATAAATTTTAGAGGTAATTGTGGACAACCTCCCATGGAAGGTTGCTGTGATAGAAGCAATGTCCTGATTGTTTAGTGGTAAGAAATCAATGATTATTTAGAGGTAATAAACACTGTCCTGATTCTTTAGTGGTAACGAATCACTGATTCCTTAGTGGTAATAATCTAGAATTTTGTGGAGTCAAACTAAACACTGACCAATATTACCTTCAAATGATATCAACTGTGTAACTGTTAAAAATATTGAGAATGCACCTCAGTAACTCTGAAAGGGACTTTAAAAATGTTGTGGAAGATTCTTTCTTCCAAGTTGCATTCACTGTCATTTATGAATATTGGTGTAAATGCTGAATAATTCAGAAGTATCTTGCCCTCCATCCTTTGAATATCCCTTTTTAAAAATTATTATTATATATCCCCCCCTCTCTGCTTGTTCTTGCTGTGTTGATTTTTGGATTCTTCTGTGTCTGCTTGTCTCCCCCCTGCTGTGGGGGCTCACCGAGTCAGCTCACTGCGCGGAGGCCTTGCCTGCTCACGGGCGGCTTGTCCTGCCTGCGGGGGCTTGCCCTGCCCGTGGCGGCTTGCCCTGCCCGCGGCGGTGTGCCTTCTCAAGGCAGTCTGCCCGCTCAAGGAGGCCCCAGGAACCGAACCCGGGGCCTGCCACGTGGTAAACCGGCGCCCTACCAATTGAGCTACAGCCGGCCCCCTTTGAATATCCTTAACTCCTAAACTACACTTTACATGAATAATAGCAATCACTTCTGTCATGTGATATGGTCTATTAAGGCATTTTATGGATTGTATTCTAACGGACTTTGATTGAAACAGTGCTTTACAGCATATGTGAGCAAAGGGAAGCTGTAACTCCCCAACAGCCTGAAGGGTGTTTATGCCTAGAATCTGAATTTCCTGTTTTCTGTATTTTATTAATGCTATGGGTAGAAGCATGGAGTCAAAGGATGCTCTGGTCATCAATTGTTGTTTAACAAACCATCCCTAAATTTAGTGATTTACAACGAAGTTTTACCCATGGTTCTATGGGTTGACTGGGCTTAACCTGGGTGGTTATCACTTGGTGTCTCTTATGTGTTTGCAGTCAAATGGTTGCTGGGCCTGGAGTCATCTGCAGGCTTCCTTATTCATCTCTCTGGCATCTGGACTAAGATGACTGGAACAGCTAAGGGCTAGTCAGATGCCCAGCTCTTCATGCAGCCTCTCCTCTGGCCAGCTTGAGCATCCTCACAACATGGCAGTCTCAGGGATGTCAGAATTCTTCCATGGCTGCTGTCTTCCCTCAGAGTGAACATTCCAAGAGATCCTAGGTAGAAGTTGCAAGGCTTCCTATGATCTTGCCTGCTAAGGTCCAGAACATCACTTTGGTCATGCTCTACTGGTCAGGCAAGTCACTAAGGTCAGGCCAGATTCCAGGGAAGGGGAATTAGACTCTATGGCTCAATGGGAGGAGTAGTGAAAAATTTGTGGCCATCTATAATCTACCATAGGGGACGTGGGTATTGACTCTGTTGTATTGCTTGGGAGCTTTGGCACATCATTTGCTCTTCCTGCGGACCAGTGTAAAATATGTAAAATGACAAAAATTTGGTGAACAGCCTTTTATCTATTTACCACCCCCCCACACACATCCGTTGTTTTGTGCTTGCTATCTGCTCTCTGTGTGTTCTTTTGTATCTTCTTGTCTTCTCTTTAGGTGGCCCTGGGAATTGATCCTTGGACCTTCCAGAGTGGGAGAGAGGTGCTCAATCTCTTGTGCCACCTCAGCTCCCTGCTCTGCTGCTTCTCTTACTGTCTCTCCTTTGTGTCTCTTTTTGTTGTGTCACCTTGCTGTGCCAGCTCTCTGCGTGAGCTGGCTTGCCTTCACCAGGAGGCCTGGGAGTCAAACCCCAGACCTACCATATGGTAGAAGGGAGCCTAATCACTTGAGCCACATCCTTTCCCAGTGAACAGTCTTAAATACATTCACTTCAAACTTTTAAGGGTTCTCTGCCTACAAAGTATAGACAATATTTATAAAAGAAGCTCCTCTTTTAATTTATCTGGAGTGGACATTATATAGTTTCAACATCTAGGATCTTTTTCTGAGCTATTAAAATATTAAACTTGAGGGCCCGGCTAGATAGCTCAGTGGATAAAGAGCGTGCTGGGGTACCACATGGGAGGCCCCGGGTTTGGTTCCCGGGGACCTCTCCAAGCGGGCAGACGGCCTTGAGAAAGGCAAGCCGCCGTGGGTGGGGCAGAGCCGCTGTGGGCAAGGCAAAAAGCCGCCACAGGCGGGACGGAGCCCCCACAGGCATGGCAAAGTCACCCGTGAAAAGCGGAGCTGCTGCCTGGGAACCACCGCGGAAGTCGAGCAGCCCACAAAAACATGGAGGACTGCTGCCCGCAAAACCTGGAGCAGAGCCACCCGTGAAAGCGGAGTGGAGCCACCCAGGAACGGAGCAAGCCGCCGCCGGGGAGGGCCGACTCGGCGCGTCGCCGCAAAGACGGGGGGAGACAAAAAGCAGACATAGAAAGACACAGAAGAAAGGACACACAGCAAGAGCAAGCAGAAAGGGGGGGGATATGTAATAAATAAAAAATAAATCTTTAAAAAAATATATTAAACTTGAGTCAGTAGAAAGATACCAATACACAATTTCGTTATGGATTCTCCACACACATTTCTTCATGCTATCCAAGGAGTTTGCAAAATGGCAGTTTTGAGCAGAAGATATATTTCTAAAATTTAATGAGCCATGCCCTTACTGAGCTGTAGATTCCAATTGTGAATGCAAGTTGTTTAAACTATGGTGGGTAAGGTCGGTGCCCTTTCAGAAACCTGATTCTCATCAAAGGCTCTATAAAGTTTTTGGTGAAGCAAGGAGACAGCTGGATAGAATTAAGGTGAATATTTGAACCTGGTAAATGGTCAAAGCACACTTTTCTTTAGGATTCTCCATTTTGTTTCTTTCAAGGTAGAATGAAATCTGCTCAGCATATGAATCCCAGCAAGAAGGCTGACTCTTTAATTTTCACTGACACTAAAATACCCCTTTTAAATATAGGGTCTCCTCAGATTCCTAGGTAGAGCTCTTTGTCAGTTGTATACAGTTCTACCTGAGAGTTAAATTTCATTGCCTGAGCTACCCACACCTTTAAAAACACTCTCAAATGTGTTATTATTTAAAAAACAAAAATTATAAAAAACAAGAAGTTCACAAGTCTACTGAAAATTAGTCCAGATGAAACTATCTTCTGCCCTACTTCCGTCTCAAAATCAACCACTGCTTCAAGCAGTACTGAAATATAAAAATACCCAAAGTTCCCTGTATCAGACCTTTTGGTTCTCTACACAATAGCCACTGCCCTTTTCTTCCTTGCTTATAGAATCTCAACCTTCTTGCAGAATCTACCCTATTCCTAATTTAGAGTAAACCCCTGATTGGTGTAAACCAATCATGGCAGTTCCTTTGATTGTCACTAATTTAGAGGTGGGTATGTTACCCAAATCTGACCATTAAATATGAGGGCATTCTGCTCAGGGCCTCTGCAAAAGGTATTTTCCTTCTCAAAATAACACACGGAAAGCACACTCTTCATCCAATGAAGGTGGTGTCTGAACATACTGCCCAGGATGTAGTTACAGCAGCCCTCTTGGAACTGTGCAAGTCCTGGCCTAAAGTCTAAACATACACACTGAAGATGACAGACTAGAAATATGAAAAGAATCTGGGTCCTTGATGACGGTGTTGAGTCAGTAATTGAACCAGCTGCAGCGCCACCTACCTCTGAACTTCTTATGTGCCTTACTAAGGGACTCATTTAGGCCAATTTAATCTGAGGCCTCTCAGATTAAATTTACTTGAGCCTTAGAGTATCCTAATGTGTAATCCTGTTTTCACACATGGCAAGAAAATAATGGCAGACCTAAAATGTGGCAAATGTTAAAATCTGGTGGATCTGGGTATCTTGTGGGGGGGAGGGTATGTTGGAGTTCTCTTTGTGGTATTTTGCAACTGTCCTGTAAATTTGAAGTTATTTATTTATTTTTAAATAACAATAATAATCACGGTGTACCTAATCCCAGCTCTCCTTTGCCTTGGTCTGGCCCTGACTTCTCCTGAGACCTGCAAAATTTAAATATATAATGAAAAAACTCAATGGGGGGAGCAGATGTAGCTCAAGTGATTGAGCGCCTGCTTCCCATGTAAGAGATCCCAGGTTCAATCCCTGGTACCTCCTAACAACAAAATGAACAAATAAACAAAAATACCAACTAGGGAAAGCCGGTGTAGCTCAGTGGTTGAGTGCCGGCTTCCCATATACGAGGTCCTGGGTTCAATCTCTGGCCCCTGTACCACAGAAAAAACAAAAACTCATTGAGATTGCATCCAGGAGTTGAAGGATGGCTCTGTGCCTTCATAGCCCTAAACCCTGAGAGGAGAATAACATTAATAGTGATGACTGACACTGAGTGTCTATTCTATGCACAGACACTATGTTAAGTGTTTCTACCCTCAAAGTTATTTCACTCCCAAAGAACTCCATGGGGTTGGTGCTATTATTTTTCTCACTTACACAGAGGAAATTGAGGCACACAGAGGTTAAGTAGTATGCCTCAGTGATAGCAATGGGATATAAACTCAAGCTGCCTATTCGACAGCCCACAATCTCCATCCATCAGTGTGTCCTCAGCCTTCCAGGTCCTGAGGAACTGCTGCTTTCAATGCCCTCAGGAGGCCACTACTTCCCTTTGCTACCAGCAGCCCCAGGGAGTACAGAAAATTCCTATTTTCAAGGGAGCTTTGTGAATAAACATACATAGTTTCAAATATCCATTGTTTGGGATTATTCATTCACTCAAAAAACATTTGTTCGAAACCAACTATGTTCTAGGCCTTGAGTATTTAAAGATGAAGAAAACCTAGTTTCTGTCCTCAAGAAACTTGATCTAGTGAGGAGACAGATTCTCAATCAAGTATTTATCAGAGAGTACACTCAATGCTTTAGCTGAGATAATAACAATAGCTAGCCTTTGCGTATTGAGGATGTGTCAGAAAGTTTTTAGAATATAATATGTATTAACTATTTAATCATCCCAACAATCCCTGTTTTCCTGATGAGGGAACTAAGGAATAGCTCAGTCCTACGTCCCACAGCTGGATGGTGGCAGAGCTGAATTTGAACCCAGACAACCTTGCTTTTGCTTTAAACCACTACACTAGAAGGCACAAAACCCTGCGGCAGCAGAGGCCAACTGCTGCCATCTAGACAGGACAGTGGCAGAAGAGATATCTAGAATATTTTATAGATGAGATTGTTTTATAACTTGAGGGATAAATGTGTACTGAGGTAATATGAAGGGTAAACAAGGTGAGAATTTTAAAAAGGAAGGAAGGAAGGGAGGGAGGGGAAGGGGAGGTAGGGAAGGAGGGGAAGGGAAGGGAAGAGAAGGGAAGGGAAGGGAAGGGAAGGGAAGGGAGGAAAGGACAAGGAAGAAGGAAGGAAGGAAGGGAGGGAAGGAAGGAGGTCAATCAAAGCAGAAGGAACAGCACAGGTAGGAAAGCTTCAAGAAACCATACTGTGTTTGTGGAATGGTAAAAAGGGGACATATTGGAACTTTTAAAGGAGGAGAGTGACATGAGCTTCTTTTATAATGACTTAGATGGAAATTAAAGAATTGAAGCCTTGGGACTTTAAAATGTCTAATATAGATCACTGAGGGAGGACAGCCTTGGAGAACACCCAGGAAGCAGGTAGATTTATTGGGAGCTATTGCTATTATCCAGGGGCTATATCAAGACTGTTTATTAATTATTATTATTATTATTTTTTACATTTTTAAAGGACTGTAAAACAAACAAAACAAAGAATACACAACAGAACTGTATATGACACCCACAGCCTAAAATATTTAATGTCTGACCATTTTCAGGAAGTTTGCCAAGCCCTGATCTAGGTTAAAGCTGGTAGGGGCCTGCACAGGGGGAAGGTGGGAGAGGGGATGGAGAGGAGGAGGGAGGCCACCCTTAAAACAATTAGGAGGTAGAATTGACAGGAATCTCCGCAGTAGGGGTGGGAAATGAGGGAATAGGCAGAGTCAAGGATGAACCGAAGAATTCTAGTTTGGACAACTGAGCAGATGGAAGTCCCATTATCCAACATAGGAAATGGAGGAGGGAGCATAAGGGCAGAGGCAGGGGAGCAGCCAGATTCTTCTGTTACCGGGAAGTGTCCAGAAGACACTCAGGTGGAAACGACCAAGAGACACATTATACTGACCAATGCTTATGTGCCTGCTCCTCTCAGAGCTGTAACATAAATTCCCTAAGGGCAAATATAATGCTACTGCTCAGTAAACAGATCCTGGCACATAATAGGGTATGAATAAAGTATGTTATGAGCACCGAACTGAACGAGACAGTTGAATTTGAGAGATTGAGCGAGAGATCTGAGTTAAATAAAGAGACTGAAGTCATTGACTTAGGTCATAACTGAAGTATGGGAGTGGATGGCATATTTCATTTACACTATAAGTGCGATAGTACATTAGTTCTTTATATGCATTTGTCTGGCGGCACAATTAAAAGGAAGCTGCTTTTGAGGCAGCAGGCAGTACTTTTGATTCTGGTCCCAGTGGTGCAGGAGAGCATTCTAGTTGGGAACCAGGGCTCTGGAGCCAGGTAGCTTGGGTTTGGAACCCAGCTCTCCTACTTTCTAGGTTAACCTTAGACAAGTTACTCCATTTCTTTGTCTTAGTTCCTCATCTACAAAATGGAGATGATAATATCCTCTTAGGAGATTGCTGTGAGATTTAATAATATATGTATGGGTTTAGAAAGGGCTACACTCTAATCTCAAGACAGCACTCAGAGTTTAAAAATAGGTCAAATCATGCCATCTCTCCGATGAAAACCCTCCAATGGCTCAGAGTAAAAGCTCAAGTCCTTACCATGGTCCACATGCCTTAAATCCTATTCTGCTCACCCTGCTCCAGCTACACCAGCTTCCTTAAACTCACCAGGCTCAGTCCCGCCTCAGGGCCTTTGCACTCACTTCCCTTCTACCCAGAGCACTCTTTTCCAAGAACTCAGCACGTGTTGACCCTCTCCTCCTTCAAGCAAATGTCACCACCCTTTTTTTTTTTCACCCTTACTGCTGGTCTAATGGCACACACCCTTACCGCTGGACCTCTATTTCTCCCTTCCCTGCTTTATATTTCTCCATAATGGCTCTCATCTTCTAATGTACTATATTAACTTAATTAATTAATCATCTGCCTCCTCCTTCTAGAATGTAAGCTCCATGGGGGCAGGGATGCTGCTGTATTTGAGTTAATAAATGATGCATATCGCAGAGGTCAATGCCTATTAGCTATGGTTGTTCCCAAATCATCCGGGGCTATGTTTTACACATTTGATGACACATAGCTGCTTCTGACTCCACACCTCCCCAGTGGTACCAGATCCAGTAAGGTTGTAAGACCAGGGGTAAGACCAGGCACCAGTGTCTACCCCTTTCATTCCCTCCATCCGTAAACCCTGGGTGAGTTTCTATCCCACTCATCTTGGACTACCATCTTATTAAATGCATACATTTGGGGAAACAGGAAAAACAGGCCAACGTTTTATGAGAGTCCAAAGACCATTTATAGTCTTTTAACAACCTGAAGAAGAAAATTTGTGTATACACCATAATGCTGTTCTTTTGATATCAAATTAGTATTAAAATGGGATGGAAACTTCTCTTATGTTCAGCTCCTACGGAAATGGACCAAGTAATTTTAGAGAAAATGTATCTGCCCTCAGCAATAGGCTCAGAAATGTCCATTTTAATTAAAACATTTATTTTCCAAATACATTTCATGGCTCATATGTAGTGATACGTGTCTACTTCATGCAAACATTCAAATCACCGGGCTGAGAAAATGGCAGAAAGGCATTTTGATAAAGAACTTTAACAGTATGATCGAAACAAAGAAATGCAGAGAAAAGACCGTCCACATGGTGCTTCAGTTCTCCCTCAGTCTGCATGTCACACTGCTCTTCGTGGACTTGCCCACTGCTGTGTAAAGGACTGTGGATGCCCTGTACCAATCTGTGTGTGAGTGAGTCACTGGGCATGGGTAGGCTGCACCCTCACTCTTATGTGAGGTCTATTTTGTGCATGGATTCTTGTTCACATCAACAAGAGACTATCCCTCTGTGTTTCCAGATCTTAGCCAGAAGAAACTACCAAAATGGCCAATTCCCAATCCAAAATCCCCCCCAACTCTCCCTGTCCCCAAGTACTATTTTGGGTTTGAGTTATGAAAGCTGCAGAAAGGTGTCCAATATTTTACAATTACCTTCTGAGCTCACCCCTCCTCTTGCTCTCTGCCCTGCAGAGTTTATGCACCTGCCAAACTTCTGTTGACTTCCCAGGGAAACCGGTCATGACTTCCACATGGCCAAAAAAAACCATTGAAATAAAAATGTGGCCAATTAAAATAAACAGAAATGTAGGTTAAAAGTGTCTGAACATTTAGTGCAAATGACTTGTATAAAGACTTTTAGGAACACATTTTTATTTACCAGAATTTAGTATTAAGATATTAACACTATCTCTATGTTCTCTCTGGTAAAAAACAAAAAGCGAAAAACAAAACAAAACAAAACACATTGTCATTAGTTTAAAGTCAAAGACAAGTAGCAATATTTATTAGTGTGACATGTGTCCCTTATCTTGTAATCAGAAGAATACGTTTTTGATGAAGGTGTATCCTAATATTTGATAAAATGACCACATACAAATACAGTTGCATCGATTGCTGCTCTCAATATGCTTTTAACCTCTTCAAAGGAGCCATTAACATCACAGTCAGGAACACATAGTCAAGTCCAGAGACTGTATCCAGGTACTGCACTTGGCTCTGTACACCAGTCCTAAGCACTTTTAAAAATCTCCGAATGCACAAATGCCCAAGTTGTGAGAGTTTGATTTTGTATTTAATGATGCTGATAGCATACTTCTAATTTTTAAAAAAAATTTCCGTACTCATTATTAAATGCTTTGGGGTCTTTCGCTTTAATTTTAAAAGTGAACTAAGTAATAATATTTTATTAAACCTGTATATTTTCTTCATCCCTAGGGTCTCTCTTCTAAATATATGCATAAAATCTTGATTACAAGCTCTGAAAAAGGGAAGGGGACTCTGGCGTTTTCTTTCAGATAGCTAGT
>PVKH010021818.1:0-14228 GCA_004027955.1 Chaetophractus vellerosus
TACCTCAGATTTTTCTAATTTCAAAAAGGGGCTTGCCCTTCATACAAACACAGCCACATTGCCTGGAAATTTGATTTTAGTTAAGTCTCAATCAGGCAAACTACAGATGTTCTAAGGATTAAAACAGGAAATTTAAGTTTATATCAATCATGTGGCTCATTTTTAATAAAGGCTTACCTTCTGGTTTACTCACTTGTTATTAGGTCTCCCTTGGTGATTTCCCTATTCTGCCCTATGGTTAATGCTTTGCTTTTTGTATGTAGTGCATTTTAATCTTTAAAGTGCCATACAGAAGAGAATTAATCTCTGGTGGAATTTTCCCATTTTGTCGATGGAGAAGATAGCCGAGGAGATGTAGATAGATTGCCTGGGACTCCAATGTGGAATGCTTTCAGAGCTGGGATTGTGGTGAGCAGAAATCCTAAGACAGCATTAACATTTATGTGTGCTCCTGGACTGTAGATCCTCTTGAACCAATTTTTGTGAGTATGTGTGGTAATGGGGGCAGGGAATAAGAGGTGCCCGATGGACAGAGTTAAAATGTGTTTTCAATTGGGCCAATTAAAAAAGAATAACCAATACCCCAATAAACAAACAAAAAAATGCTGACAGCATCAGATATAGTAGAAAGAACATTGGGCAAGTACTTTGCATCTTTGGGAGCAGTGCTCTCTTCTATAAAAACAATAACAAAACATATTTACTGAGCATTACAAATGCATTACATACAAATGCCTGAAACTACCCTAGGTGGTTTCATAATAGTCACTGAATTTCCCAGCAGTCCAGTACCTTAGAAGAAAGAGGCTCAGAAAGACTCCACTGACTTGCCATAGTTCAATAAAGTAGAAGCATCTGGATTCAAGCCTGCGACCTTGCACCTGGATCCTGAGCACTTTGTCTCACGACAGCTATCTCAAAAGAGAGGGCAGGACTGGATGATCTTGCAGGTCCTGTATGATTTTAATGTAACATGATCCCATGCTGTCTGTGAGGGTACAGTTCAGAGACTCTGACTGGAAGATGAGAAATTATTAAAGAGCAGGATCATTATGGTGACGGTTCACTGAGTCTGGAGCCATGGCTGTCAACCTTGACTTCACACCAGCATCACCTTGGGACCGTTAAAAAGAATCCTGATGCTCAGACCTCACCTGATGCTCAGACACATTAAAACTTGGGGGAGGGGTCCAGGCATCTCCCCACATGCTTCCAATGAGAGGCCGAGGTGGAGCACAACTGCTTTAGACTCAGAAATTCATGCCAGTGAATCTCTTCCTTTTTTTTTTTTTGAGACTGTTTGATACCCTCTTCTCTCCCTCTCCTGCACCCCATCTCCCTTTGCCCTTGTAGGCAAATACAAATGTCTGTAATCCTCAGTATCCTTGTTCTTCCCCCTTACCATTCACAAAAGAGCATGGTTGCTAAAGGGGAGGGGAAGAAAGAAAATTAATAACAACAGGCATGAACAACAAATATTGGCAACAGGTCCATTCCTGACAAAGACTTAGCAGTGCATAATCATGACATGCCAAAACATTAGCAAGGAAACTACTCACGCGTGACTTGCTCTGTTAACTTTGCCAGCAGATATCAACAGGCTCTGGGAGTAACTTCCACCCAATCCTGCTGCTCAAAAAGAGGGTGTTATAGGTTGACTTTATCAAGAGGAGCAAAAGTGATGTGAAACATCAGAGGATCCCATATCCAAAATGACCCAACACCTCATAGAATTCTATAAGCTAGAAAATAGTTGATTAAAATCTCAATCCCCTCCAGAGGCCAAATAGTATTTTATTCCCAAATCTGACATACTTAAACCGTGACTACTTCTAGAATTGAACTGTGTCCTCATGAACAATAGTTCTTAACAATTTCTGTGGGTTCTTATTCAGAGTTAGGCTCCTTGTTCTGGAATCTGATTTCAAACTCTCTCGCAGATGGACTTCTACACTTCTTAGAACAGTTAACATGGCAGAGTTATAAGCAAATATCTAGATCGTATGATTATGCTTAATATATGTACGCATTACAATAGTAAGGTGAGAAAGAGCTGGGTAGTAATTGGTCAAGTGTTCCCAGATTTTCCTTAACTCTAAATACGAGAAGACATTTTGAAATGAGTGTTTTTTCTGAAGATTACCAACTGGGTAAGAAAGTGATACTGAGTGTAAAAACCTGAGTGTTTCCAAATGTAAAAGCTGTACCCCCACTCTGAGATAATAAAAGAGAAAAAAAAGTGTGTTCTCTCACTTTTCCCAGTATTTTAACTTGGGTTTCAATTATTAGTGAGCAACACAGCAGAAAGAAAATATTTTAATAATATTAATCATTTTTTTTTTAGAAATACAACACACATCAGAAAATTGCACAAATGAAAAAATGTTCAGCTAAATGATTTTTCACAAAGAACATTTGTATACCCACCACTGGGTCAAGAAATAGTTTTATTACACCACCTTTATAATAATGTTTGATGCTGACTGAAAGATTCCTAAGAAGGTAAGCATGTCATTGGGAAAAGTTGAGTTCTTCTGAGGTCTTGAGGACCCATCTCTAGGCCAACTAGAATTTTCATGGTTGCCCGAACATATTTCTGTGCCTTTGCTCCTGCTCTTTGTTCTTTCTGGAAAGTCTTCACCCTACAGAATATACAAAGGGAGTTGATAATACCTTTCCAACCAGAAGATTACATAATTATGCAACTTAAATAGTAAAGAAGGCTCAAGTAGCCCAGTCTCTGTAAGGAGCGATATTCTGAGAAGTCCAGTGACCACAAGATATTAAAGGAATTCTAATTCTTACTTGCATCACTTAAAGAAGATTTTAGGGGATATATTTCATATCCCACAGTGACCAAAATCCTGTCTTCCCTTCTCAGTTCTTCCATACCCTTCAGCACTTCTAGAGACTCTAACTTGTCAACCACAGCCCAGAAATAATCTCCTAGCCACCCACACTATGGTAATCTCTCTCTCTGTTCCCTTCTCTCTCTCTCTCTCTTTTTATTTTCTGTTTTTTTTTTAAATTGTGCAGACCAATTAAACTACTCAGTTGGTAGCTTCTTCTCCTCTTCCTCCTCCTCCTTCTTTTAATCTTTACCCATCACCTAGATTTTTTTCACAGTAAAGGAGAGCAAGGGAAGTACTCCTGCTAACAAGGTTCTTTCCCATTCTTCTTTTTCCTCTCGAGTCCTTTTCCTGTCTACTCATTCCTTGAATTCTGGCTCAAAAAGAGCCCAAACTACTGGGGTTAACAGAACAAATATGAGAATGTTGTCTCATGAACTATAACAAATACATAATACTAAAACAGGATGTTAATAATAGGGTGGGTTGGGGGGGGGGGAAATACACTAAATGTAAGATATGGACTATAGTTAGTGGTAATATTTTGATGATGCTCTTTCACAATCTGTAAAAATGTGATGTATGGGAGCCCTGTAGGATGTTGTGCATGTTTTTTGTAAGTTCACAACTTTTACTATACACTTATTATTTATGTATGTTCATGTATGAATGATATACTTCAATAATTTTTTTTTTCAATTGAAAGAAAAAAAAGAGACCAAACTGGTTTGGCAAAGGCCAAAACATGCTTAGAGAATGGGAAAGTAGGGAGAAACAGAGTGTATAAAGACAGAATTCTTTCAGCTGGTGAGGAGGTGAACTGTGTGTGGATGGGTGGAAGAATGAGAGAATACTCACATTAATAAATTGAATCCCAGACATGATTATTTGACTTGAACTAAAATTAAGAAAACAATACACAGTTAATTCTTGTTGTTTGCAGTAGTTTTCTTTAACGTTGGCAGGAACGCAGTGAATACTGAACCATTGCTCCTAGGGAAATACATGGTCAGGTTCCTCTGAGCCTCTGGTCACAACATTTTTGTCAACTGATCAATACGTAACATTGTTTTAAGTGTGTTTCTGTTTAAACTTTAAAGACACCTTGTTTAATATATGTTGGTTGATGCATTAGCCTTGTTTAACACATATATTTTCTCTGTAAGGCACATCACAACCATTTGCACTTAGGAACACCAGACGACATTTCAGCACTATGCTTGGGGGCCATTTTAAACAGCAAAATCATCAAAATATGTCACAAAAAGGGCTCTTGTTTACGGTATGAGAGCTGAAACCAGAAGGCAGAGCATCACCTTATTCGACCTCAGCTGGGAACATGCACGCATTGGGCTCCCCTGCGCAGATCCACAAACGACTGTGCAAGCCCTGCAAGTATTGATTTTGGGGTTACAAATAAATTTTAGCAAGTAGGCAAAAAATTTGCAAATATAGAATCCACAAATAGTAAGGATCCACTGCAGATTGAATGTGGACAAGGGTTAGGAATGCTACCTCTTACCCCATATCATGAGTCGGAGGGTCTAGTGAGAGGTCTGAAGTCCTGAAAGACTGCCCTGGGTGGGGCAGAGGCACAGAAACACTACTTTGATCCAGGAAGCTTCCTAGCCCTGGGTGGGAGGGATCTGAGGAGGAAAAGGCCAAACTCTCTGTTTGGGTGGGGACAGCCTTCTTCCTGGTACTTTTCTGATATGTTGTTCTTTCTCCTCAAAACTGCGGAGACTGTATCCAGACCTGGCCCATGTCGGCCGGAGCCTGAGGAGGTTGAGACCAGTCAGAGCAGCAAGACTGCGGCCATTAGAAAGGGTCAGTGAGCAGCCACCACAGCACCGGCCTTGACTGCTTGGCTGGTGGACTCATTGACTCCATGAAGATGAGGTCAACGGAGCCCCAAATCGTGTAGGACAACGCCCAGATGTGTAGGCCCCTTAAGAGAAAAGGAAGTGATTTTCAGAGAAGAGTAACAACAAGGATCTAGAGATTTTATTTAATAAAATCTACTAGCAGCTTCCTGTTGTGATTTAGGTATTCTAATATAATGCCTGCTTCTGAATCGTCAGTTAAAGAATCCACTCCAGAAGTGTCTGTAGTAGAAATACCTAAATCTGATCCTGCCCCAGCAGCAGCTGTTCACTCACTCATTACCCACAAGGGGAGGGTAAAGAACTGGTGTGCTGAGAGGGAGGGCTCAGGCGCGGTGCTCAGCCATGCCAAGGCCCCCTCCTGTTATCCCTGCCTGGTGATATTAATTGTGAATTTGTAGCACCTCCGATTGTGAGTCTTCAGGTTTATGACTGATCACAGCTACTCATACTTACCAGGTTTTATGAAAGGACATAGTGATTCAAATTGCTCTTTCCAGCTTCCTTCTTGTCAATAGAATCATCAGGCTTACAATCTTCTTTATTTTTAACGTCTCCATTTCCTTTTCTTCCCATATCCTGTTATTATATCTTTGTTTTTAATGTCTCTTGAATGCGGAGTTGCCCCTATTAATTAAGGGACCCAGAGATGGAATAAAACAGAGGCCCACACACCCTACATCCAAATATTCAAAAGTTACAAAAAATCAAGTTTACAAACCATTAAATAAAATATGTTCCCTTTTGCCTCGACAAATAATGTGTCATTCAGAATGACACAATAGAAAAATATGGGTGAAGCTATGGTTATATATGACTGAAGGTTGGCAAAATGCCAACGACAACCGAATTTAATTATAATTGCATTTGTCTGGGTATTCTGTTGATGGGCTGGTGATGTTTAGATGAGTGATAAAATAAAGATATACGTATTTCATAATTATTATCTGTATTTAGTAAAATTTATTTTTTTCCTCTTTTCAGTAAAAATCACCAAGTTGTTATAATCAAGATTTTCACACATTCTATGCTGTACTAACAGTAATGCTCTAGAGGATTAAAAATTAAATGTAACTGTAGTCAAGTATAAAAATTCAAATATATTTTCAGCAAAAATGTAAATTAAAATAAAAGTATACTTTGAAAAATTAGAATTATTTTAATCTGTTTTTGAAAAATCTATTTTATTCTAAAATATTTATAGCTAAGTTATAAAGGAAAATCACAAATAAAAATAAATAACATTTTAAAGCAAAATTATTTAAATAAAGCTGACATTTAAATTTTCATTTAATTTTTAAAAATTATTTCAATTTTATTAAAATTTTTTGTAAATAGGAAACTATTAGCAATGCTTGCAATGTCCATATAGGTACCAAGGTGAAAAACTTTATCACATACATGCCATACCTAAATCCTCAAGTCTAAGAGTAATTTGACTTTCTTAATATAGCAAAGTGTTCCTTGGGTTCTATGTGCAGTTGGTTTGAGTATGCGCTAATTTATGAGGACTCCGGAACCATGAATTGGAACACAAAGAAAAGAAAATGGATGTTCAACATTATTAGGAAAAGACATTTTGCTATGCAAAAATCTATTGCATTTTGCTGAAAGTATTTTATGTTACTGTCTTTTCTTGAACTTACACACTTATGCTGTTCATACTCTCCAGCATTCCAAAACAGAGTCTGTCTCCAATGTAGGCTGTGGCACCATCTACAAAACTTCGTGGGATGGAACACAGATGCCTGAACCCAATTGCATTTTTTTTCAAGAGCATAAGGCAAGAAAAGTGGAAATCATGTCCCTGGGGTCTAAAAGCTGTTACTCGGGGCAGTGGGATATTTAGAGTTAAGTTATGGATTGTGCTGTGCCAGCACAGAATACTGGATCCAGAGAGACATGCTCATGTACCCTTTACTAAATTCATTTTTTAATGTTTGTGATATGAAGAGCCCTCTGTTCTGATATGTCTCTTCCTCTCAATTCCTAATGTCTTTACCTTAGTCCAGATCCTCATTATCTTATGCCTTGATATTGAGATAACCTTAACCACCGAGGGGGTTATCTCCTGCCAATTCATCTGAATTGACTCTTGGTGAATTTTCCAAATATTCTGTGTTCTGCTACGTTATTTCTTTGCCTTAGAATTTACAGCGGTTGCCTGGAACTGACTGCACCAAGCCCCAACTCCTAGAACAGTTATTAAAGGACCTCCATTAACAGACTATCTCACCTTACAAAATTAATTTCCCTGGTTTCATAATAAGTACCCTTTGTTTAATCAAGCTTTTGCTTTGAACTCCCCAAGCATGTAGGTAGTTCTCATTTTTCTCTGAGTTACTTGCTCAAATGTACCCCAGATTTTCCCCCTCTATAACCATGTCTAAGATAATACCAAGTATCTTTTGGTTCTCACAGGTCAACTTCTATTAGGTGGTTTGTGGATTTTTTCCAGCAGGGTTCTATTTTACCTTTCTAAGTATTAGTTACATAAAGGTAAGAGTTTCATTTTTCACTGTTCTCATAAAGATATAACAATCTTTTAATTATGAATCAATATTTACTTTTTAAATAAAGAATTCAGAGGTATATGAAATGAAACATGAAACGCTTTCACTTCATCACTCCACTTCCATTCCCCAGGAGAAAGCCCAATCAACAATTTGGATTGTCATTTCAACAATTTGGATTGTCATTTCAGACCCATTTTCTTAGTACAAATACTTAAATACATTTTACATATGTTTTAAAAACAAAAACATTCCCTTTTATGACTTGCTTTATTTACATAACAATATACCATGGGCGTCTTTCCATGTCAGCATGTAAGATGACCTTATTCTTCTAAAGCTGGATATAATGGGTAATATATAGACACAATATCTCAACTCTAAAATGAGGATAATAATAATATATTTTTCAAAGAGTTACTGCCGTTTTTTGCAATTGGTTGCTTTTTAAATTTTACCATTTTGATTCCCTTTTTTCTTTTCTTCTGTGTTTTTTACTTATTTTTAGTGGTTACCTGTGTAATTACAATTAACATCTTAAACCAATGACAACTTAGTTTGACTAGTGCGAACCTCATTTCAGTAGTATACAAACTCTCTACTCCTATATATCTCCCTACCTTCCCCCTTTATGTTGTCATTGACTCAGATGACATCTTTATACAATGGATGCCCATAAATGTAGATTTAAAATGTTATGTTACACATTTGCCTAAGTCACATGGAGGGGGGGGGAGCAGTTACAAATAAAAAGTACAATAATGCAGGATTTTATATATACTTATGTAGTTATCTTTACCAATGTTCTTTATTTCTCCTATGGCTTAAAGTTATAGTCTAGTGTCCTTTTATTTTAGCCTGAATGACTCTCTTTAGCATTTCTTATAGGGCAGGTCTTCTGATGAACTCCTTCAGCTTTTGCTTTTCTGTGAATATCTTAATTTAGCCATCATTTTTGAAAAATAATTGTGCTGTATATAAAACTCTTGGCTAACAGGTTTTTTAATTTGCCCTTAAGGACTTTAAATATGCTATCCTGCTCTTTTCTGGCCTCAATGTGTTCTTTTTTTTCCCCCCCCAATGGTTTCTGATGAGAAATCTGCTATTAATCTTGTTGGGGATCACTTATATGTGACATATTGCTTCTCTCTTGCTGCAGTCAAAATCATCCCTTTGTCTTTGGATTTTGACAATTTTGCTATAATATGTCTTTTTTTTTTTTTTTTTTTCCTGAGGTACTGCGGAATGAACCCGGGCTCAATCACTGAGCCACATCAGCCTCCCTGAGTTGGGTTGTTTTTTTTCCCCCTCATTTGTTTACTTGCTGTTTTTTGTTTGTTTGTTTTTTTCCCAGAAGGCACTGGAAATCGAACCCAGGACTTCCCATGTGGGAGGCGGGTACTCAATCTCTTGATCCACATCCATTCCCCTTTTAATATGTCCTGATATAGTTCTCTTAGAGTCTATCTTGCTTGGAATTTGTTGAACTTCCTAGATATGCACGTTCATGTCTTTTATCATATTGGGGAAGTTTACAGCCATTATTTCTTCAAATATTTTTCTGCTCCTTTCTCCCTCTTTTGTCCTCATAGGACTCCAGTGATGCATATGTTGGTATGATTGATGGTATCCCACAGGTTCCTGAGGCTCTGTTCATTTTTTTTCATTAAAAAAATTTATTGAAGTATATCATTCATACATGAACATACATAAACAATAAGTGTATAGTAAAAGTTGTGAACTTACAAAATAAACATGCATATCATCATACAGGGTCCTCTCATGCATCACCCCACCACCAACACCTTGAATTGTTGTGAAACATTTGTTGCAAACTATGAAAAAGCCTCATCAAAATATCACTACCAACTGTAGCCCATAGCTTAGATTTGGTGTATTTCCCCCCAACCCACCGAATTATTAACACCCTGTATTAGAATTATATATTTGTTATAGTTCCTGAGAGGATGCTCTCATAATTGTTCTGTTAACCATAGTCCATCGTCCACTGCAGGATTCCTTGTGTTATACAGTCCCATGCTTTGTACAATCCATTCAAAATGTACACTCAGTGGCTCTCATTTTCATCACAGATCTGTGCTGTCATCACCTCAGTCCATTTTAGAACATTTTCATTACTCCAAAAGGAAAAATCCCAGACTCTTTTATACCCACCATTGTTGTCCCTTAGAATTGATATGTCTTCTTTGCCATTGCTGCAAAAATATTAAAATATTACTGTTAGCTATCATTGACAAGTTACATTCATTTTAATTTTCCCATGTATCACCACATTCTTAACAATTTGTAAAAGAACATTCTTATATTTATATTAACCACAATCTTCATCTCCCACCAAAATCACTATGTTATGCAGTCCCTAGATTATTATTCTCTAGCTTCCCTTCAATTGACATTTACATCTATAGACAACCTCTTTCAGCCCCAATCACATTTATAAATCATCAGTGTTAGTTATACTCACTATAATGTGTTACCATCAACTCTATTCATTTCCACATCTTTACAATAAACCTTATTAAAATTTTTACATACATTAAGCATCAGCTCCCATTTACAACCCACATTCTATCTCCTAGCAATCTATACTCTAGAGTTTATCTTCATGAGTTTACTCATGGTATTTAGATGATTTTAGTGGACCATACAATATTTGTCCTTTTGTATCTGGCTTAATGTCTTCAAGGTTAGTCCATGTTGTCATATGCATTCCAATTTCACGTCTTCTTACAGCTGAACAGTATTCCATTTATATATATTCCACACTTTTAAAAAAATCCATTTACTGATTGATGGACACTTGGGCTGTTTCCATATTTTAGCAATTTGAATAATGCTGCTATGAACATTAGTGTGCAAATGTCAGTTCATGCCCTTGCTTTCAGTTCTTCTGGAAATATTCCTAGCAGTGGGATTGCTGTATCATATTCTATGGATCATGTTCTATATTCCGCTTCTTGAGGTAAAGCCAAACTGTCTTCCACAGAGGTTGCACCATTCTACATTCCCACCAACAGTGAAGGAGTGTTCCTATGTCTCCTCTGCTTTTTAACTAATGGCTATTGTATAAGGTCAGCATTTCCCCAATAGCTAGTGATGTTGAACATTTTTTTCTTGTGCTTTTTGCCATTTGTATTTCCTCTTTGGAAAAATGTCTATTTGTGTTTTTTTGCCATTTCAAAAATTGGATTGCTTGTCTTTTTATCATTGAGTTGTATGATCTCTTTATATAACATGGATATCAAACCCTTTTTGGGTATGTGGTTTCCAAATATTTTCTTCCATTAAGTAGGCTGCTTTGAGTAGACAAAGTGTTTTGAAGACCAAAAGTGTTTAATTTTGAGGAAGGCCCATTTATCTATTTTTTTTGTTGTTGCTCATGCTTTTGGTGTAAGGTTCAAGAAACCATCACCTACTACCAGGTCTTGAAGATGTTTCCCTACATTTTCTTCTAGGACTTTTTGGTTGTCGCTTTTATACTTAGGTCCTTGATCCATTTTGAGTTAATTTTTGTGTAAGTTGTGAGATAGAGGTCCTCTTTCTTTCTTTTTTTCAGAAGGTACCGGTGATTGAACCCGGGACTCATACATGGGAAGCAAGTGTTCAAACACTGAGCTTTCATCGGCTCCCCTCTTTCTTTCTTTTAGATATAGCTATCCAGTTCTCCCAGCACCATTTGTTGAATAGACAGTTCTGGCCCAGCTGTGTGGGTTTGAAAGCCTTGTCAGAAATCACTTGACCATAGATGTAAGGGTCTGAGTTCTCAAGACAGTTTTTTTGGTCAATATGTCTATCTTTATGGGAGCATCATGCTGTTTTTACCACTGTAGCTAACTAAGTAATGTGGTTTAAAGTCAGGAATTGAGAGTCCTCCAACTTCATTCTTTTTAAAGATATTTTTTACTATTCCGAACTCCTTACCCTTCCAAATAAATTTGATAATTAGACAAAATTTTGTAAGTTAATTGGCTTTTCCATTTCTGCAAAAAAGGCTGTTGGGATTTTTATTACGATTGCATTGAATCTGAAAATCAGTTTGGTTGGAATTAACACCTTAACGATATTTGGTTTTCCAGTCTATGAACATGGAATGCCCTTCCATTTATTTAGGTCTTCTTTGGTTTCTTTTAGCAATGTTTAGTAGTTTGCTGAATACAGATCCTTTATTGCCTTAGTTAAGTTTATTCCTACATATTCGAATCTTTTAGTTGCTGTTATAAATGGAATTTTTTTCTGACTTCCTCCTCAGATTGTTTATCGGTAGTGTATAGGAACACCATTGAGTTTTGCATGTTGATCTTGTATCCTGCCACTTGCTAAACTCATTTATTAGTTCTGATAGCTTTGTTGTATATTTTTCAGGATTTTCTAGTTATAGGATCATGTCATCAGTGAATCACAAAAGTTTACTTCTTCCTTTCTTATTTGGGTGGCTTTTATTCCTTTTTCTTGCCTAATTGCTCTAGCTAGAACTTCTAGCACAATATTGAATAACAGTGGTGATAGTGGGCATCCTTGTCTTCTTCCCAGTCTCAGCAGGAAAGCTTTCAGTCTTTCACCATTGAGTACAATGTTAGTTGTGAGTTTTTCACATATGCACTTTACTGTGTTGAGAAAGCTTCCTTCTATTCATATACTTTGGAAAGTTTTTATCAAGAAAGGATACTGTAGTTTTTCAAATGCCTTTTGTGTGTCAATTGAGAGGATCATGCAATTTTTCTTCTTCAGTTTATTAATGTGGTTTATTACAATAATTGATTTTCTTGTGTTCAGCCACCCTTTCATACCTGGGATAAAACCCACTTGATCATGGTGTATAATTCTTTTAATGTGCTTTTGGATTCAGTTTGCAAGTATTTTGTTGAGGATTTTTGTATCTGTATTCATTAGAGATAGTGGTCTGTAATTTTCTTTTTTTGTAGTATCCGTATCTGGTTTTGGTATTAGGGTGATGTTGGCTTCATATAATGAGTTTGGTATCATTCTATCCTGCTCAATTTTTTGGACAAGCTTGGGCAAGATTGGTATTAGATCATCTTTGAATGATTAGTAGAATTCACCTGTGAAGACATGTGGTCCTGGGCTTTTCATTTTGGGGAGGTTTTTGATGACTCTTTCAACCTCTTTACTCATGATTGCTTTGTTGAGGTCTTCTATTTCTCCTAGGGTCAGTGTGTGTTTTTTGTGTGTTTATAGGAATTTTTCCAATTTTGTCTATGTTGTCTAAGTTTTTGGCATACAGTTGTTCGTAATATCCTCTTATGAGGGGGCTGGCTGTATAGCCCAGTTGGTAGGGCACTGGTTTACCACATGGGAGGCCCGGAGTTTGGTCCCTGGGCCTCCTTGAATGGGCGGACTGCCTCGAGAAGGCAAGCCAAAGCGGGCGGGGCACACCGCCATGGGCGGGGCATGCTGCCGCCGGCAAAGGCAAGCCCTCGCGGACTGGCAAATAGGCAAGCCCCTGTGAGCAGGCTGGCCGCCATGCCGGTGAGCTGACTCGGCAGGTCGCCTAGCAGGGGGAGACAAGCAGACACAGAGGAATGCAGAGAAAAAATGAACACTGCAAGAACAAGCAAAAAAAGGGGGGATGTATAATAATAATAATAATAAATATCCTCTTATGAGCTTTCTTATTTTTGTGGGGTCAGTGGTGATGTCCTCCCTCCCATTTCTGATTTTATTTATTTGTTTCTTTTTCTCTTTTTTTCTTTGTCAGTCTTGCTAAAGTTTGTCAATTTTGTTTATCTTCTTGAAGAACCAAAGTTTGGTTTTGCTGAATCTATTTTTTTCTCAATTTCATTTATTTCTGCTCTGATCTTTATTATTTCTTTCCTTTTGCTTGGTTTGGGATTAGTTTGCTCTTCTTTTTCTAGTTTCTCCAGGTGTGCAGTTAGGTCTTCAATTTTAGCTCGCGCTTCTTGTTAAATGTAAGCTTTGAGGGCTATAAATTTCCCTCTCAGCATTGCCTTTATGGTATCCCATAGGTTTTGATGTGCTGTATTCTCATTTTCATTTGTCTCAATATATTTATTGAATTCTCTTACAATTTCTTTTTTGACTCACTGATTATTTAAGAGTGTGTTGTTTAATCTCCATATATTTGTGACTTTTCCCAATTTCTAGCCATTATTGATTTCCAGCTTTAATCCATTATGATCAGAGAAAGTGTTTTGTATAATTTCAATCTTTTAAAATTTACTGAGACTTATCTTGTGACCCAACATATGGTCTATCCTGAAGTAGGATCCATAAGTACTTGAAAAGAATGTATATCCTGCTATTTTGGAGTGTAATGCTCTATAAATGTCTGTTAGGTCTAGTTCATTTATCATATTATTCAAGTTCTCTGTCCAGATGTTCTATACAATGCTGAGAGTGGTGTATTGAAGTCCCCAACTATTATTGTAGAGATGTTTATTTCTCCTTTTAGTTTTGCCAGTGTGTGCCTCAAATATCTTGGGGCACCCAGGTTAGATGCATAAGTATTATGCTTATTTCTTTTTTGGTGAATTGCCCCTTTTATTGATATATAACGACCTTCTTCATCTTTTATAACAATTTTGCATTTAAAATTTATTTATTTTTTATTTATTTTTTTTAAGATTTATTTATTTTATTACATATCTCCTCTTCCCCCCCCCCCCCCGTTGCGGCGACGTGCCGAGACTTGGTCACTGTGCAGGCGCGGCTTTCCCCGCTTGTGGGCGGCTTCTGCTTCTATTCACGGCCGGCTCTTGCTTCAGTTCGCGGGTGGCTGGCTGCTCTCCATTCGCGGGCGACCTGCCCTGCCCGTGGCGGCTTTTGCCCTGTCCGTGGCAGCTTTTTGCCCTGCCCACGGCGGCTCTGGCCCGCCCATGGCGGCTTGCCATTCTCAAGGCGGTCTGCCCGCTAGGAGAGGTCCCCGGGAACCGAACCCGGGGCCTCCCATGTGGTATCCCAGCGCGCTCTTTATCCACTGAGCT
>PVKH010021819.1:0-14239 GCA_004027955.1 Chaetophractus vellerosus
CAGCAACAGCGACATCCCTGGGTGACCTTTGTCACTCTGGCTTGGAAGGATGGAGAGGAAGAGAGAAATGGGGGGAAAGAAGGGAAGTGGGAGTGAAGGAATGTGGAGTGTAAGACAACTGGGAAGGAAAGGTAAGAGAAAGTTCTTTGGAGCTCTCCATGTTGTGACTCTTGCCCCACTTCTAAATAACTTAGTTCTAATAGTCTAAGTTCCTTATAAAAATCTTGCAGCAAATAATTTTTTACAGTGAAAAACTACAGAAAAACAGAGAATAAAATTATTTTGTCACAGAAAGCATTGGTCATTTGGAAAATATTGATTCCATGGGTTAGGCAGATCTTCCCAATGTTGATTCATTTTTATTATCAAAAAAATATCCAAAAAAATGTGTGTTAATATTATCTTTGGTCATCAGGAAAGTCTTTAAGTATTGAGGCACTCTCAAGCTCATGGTGGCAGAAACAAAAGTTTCCAAAATTCTGATTTTTGCTTGAAAACTTGTATTTTATCATTGGTAACAAATATTGACGGTTGTTTTCCTTGAAGTAACAGCCTTGTTTTGTTCATTTGCAAGAAAATATCTGCCAGATAACCGTTTGTCTGTCAGTCAATCTTTTAAATGAAAATGGTGTTCCTTGGGGGAAAAAAAAAAAGATGAGCTTAGCTCTCAATTCAAACACATGTGCTCTTCCTCAAGACAACCATTGTATCTTGGTAGTAAGCAAAGATGCTTTAAGCATAATTCATCACCCAGAATATTTTTTTAAATGTGTACATAAGGGTCAAGGTTTTAAAAATCATTTTACTACTTCCTGAAGGTCATTCTTAATGAGACTGGCAGGTTTATTCTTCTACTCCAAGGGCATGGCAGTGAAGAAAACAAGGACTACTGGTGCAGCTGGGGGCCCCAGCAGCTTTACATACCATTGGTTTTGTGCCATCAGTGCAAATGTCAACATTGTGAAAAGGGCAAATAACATTGCAGTGTTCTTACAAGAACAGTTTTGGCTTCGAAGATCCCCCAAAAGGGTCATGGGGACTCACTCCCAGGGGCCCACAGTCACACTTTAATGCTGAACTCCTGCTCAACCTCTACTAGTCCCAATTCCTCCAGCACTACCACCAACTCCCAGCTACCAAGGTAACCACATATTTTACATATGACTAGATCTTTAGGAAACATTTTATTATTTTTAATATTTATATATATCATGCTATATATGTCATTTTGCACTATGCTAGTTTCACTCAACAACATGCTTTTTAGCTCAACCCAAATCAATTCAAACAGATCTAGCCCATTCTTTTAACTGTCTAGTATCCATGAAATGTAGTATTCCCATTTTATTTCTCCATTCCTCTATTTAAAAATATTTGACTTGCTCTCTATTTTTCTTTCTTTTGAAAATACCAGTCATACCTACTTTTGTTTACATTTGTAAACAGTGCATTTTTAAATGGATTTTGAAATGGTCCGTATATATAAATATTACATATACTGTATATATGATATAAAGAATAATATACACATAGGGCCTGAAAGACACCTGTGCACTAACAAGCCTGGAGGAGTGTCATATTTGGCAGGAACTGGTTGCAGACTGTCCAGTGTGAGCTGGGTCTGATTTCTCACACACACCTTTTGGCCAGGCTCCAGGGACCACATGAAAACATGGAAAGACATCATTCTTGAGGGTTAAGATGAAACTTACTCTTTTACCCAGGGCCCAGGACCCCTTTTTCTGGGACTAAAGGATACACAAAGTTTCCACATTCTCCTTAAAGCAGGGCTCAGGTAGGAAAGACAAGTTGTTTTCCACTCTGCAGTCACAGCACAAGAAAGCACAATGTTTTTTAAAAATGCCTTCAATGTTTCTGAGAGCCAAACTATGCATTGTGATAAACAAGTGACTGCCTTCCTTCTTGACACTGATGTGAACTTTCAGTATTTTTATTTTTTAAATGATTACTATGTAGTAGGTGTTTTTAAATTTCATTTCCCTATACTTTAAGTGGGGGGAGGGGCGGGCAGGAGCGGTGTTTTGAGATTGGAGTTGAGGTCCAAACATGGACTTGCGGTGGGTTGGAGATCAACACAAATCCTAACTCTAACCTCAGTAGCTGCGTGTCATTGAGCGGGTCACTCGGTCTCTGAAAGCCCGTTTCTGCATTTGGCAAAGGAGTTTATTCCTCACACAGTGCCACGAGTATCGCATAAGAAAATGCATGTACTGTGCCTGGCGTGATATCAATGCACAATAAATAACAGCTGTGGGCGCTTATTTGTCAGCCACGAGAATTCTATAACTTTCCAATGGATTATTTCATTATTCTAATCATGGATTTGACCTAAATCTACACGATCCCAAGAAATTTTACAAATTTTACTTAACCATTTCTCCTTATCTGTCATTCAGTTTAAACGCTCTGCAATTGCTTCCTTTCCCACAGTGACTCCAAAGAAACTTTCTTTCAAAAAAAAAACCCATGATTTTCATATGGCAGGTACAATGGCACTGATACTGTTGGCAACTTATTGCTTCTTGAAACGTTTTCCCCCTCAGCTGCTGTGGCCTTCATTTCTCCAGCCTCCCAGGCAATAATGTCCTCACAGACTCCTAACTGGCAGTGTTACTCAGGGCTTGGTTCTTAGCCCACATCTCTTCTCACTTTTCACTTCTCTCCCTGAGTGATCTCGTGTGCTCACACATAGAGATAAGACCCATATCTCCATCTCCAGCCCTGACCTGTCCCTGAACTTCAGATTCTATTTTCTGGCTCTCAAATGAACTCCTCCACATTGTGGTCCCTTGGACATCTCAAAACCGACTTGTCCAAAACTCAGCATGTCTTCTTCCCAAATCTGTGCTTCCTTCTGTAGGCCCCACCTTGGCAAATTCCCTGTCACCATCCACATGGTCACCTAAGTCAGAAAAATGGTACAATCTTAGAAATTTACTAGTCACCAGTTGTGTAAAGGTTGCTTCCTTCTAAACAGTAAAAATTTAAAAACTCTATTCTGGAACTCTCCAATCAGTTCCCACCTGCCTGGTTCAGGTCCTTCCTAACTGACATGTCCTTGTCAGCAGCCAAGATGATTTTTCTAAAACACTCATATACACATAGAAAGTCAAGTACGTGTGACCACATAACTTTCAAGCAAACAGACTCTTTTGACAATGAAAATAGGGTGTTACGAATAATTACCGTGACAATGGATAAACTGGCTCTTTCCCATGCAAACCTGGATGCATGATCAGTCTAGCTATATGTCAGGCACTGTGCTAAGAGCTTCACATGCGCATAACCAGATGACCCTTATTATTATCCATCTACAGATGAGAAAACTGAGGCTTAGAGAGGTTAAACGGCTTTCCCATTGGACACACAGCTAATAAGTGGCAGAGTCAGGATTCTAATCCAATGCCATCTGATTCTAGACCAGGGGTTCTTAACCTTCTTTGTTCCATGGACCCCTTTGCCAGTCAGGTGAAAAACCACAGACCCCTTACTAAGTCCACACTACACTGTGTATTATTTAATATATCACACCTGCACTAACACGTCCCCACAAGAACAATGTTTGTTTGTTTTTTAATTTAAATTCAAGCTCATTGACCCCTTGTTAAAAACCCCTCTTCTAGAGCTTGAACTCTTAACTACTTCTCTATACTTTCAGGAGGGGGAGAAAAAATGCTTTATGCCTGCCCATCCCTTTCACAAAAAAGCTACCATAATCTGACACAACCTTTTCCAGATTAGATGCCTCTGCAGGGGCTCCCTCAGAGTCTTGTCTATATAGAAGTCAGATCAGGAACCATAATATACTCTTCTGTACTTCTGTATCTCGTGGTATAGCTTGCACTATTGTCTTTTTCTACCTTTTGAAGTTAAATGTTGAGTTTGTTTTCCTTTAAAATCTCCTGCTTTCTGATAAATGTACTTGAAACTAGAATTTTCCCTCTAAATACAGCTGTGGTTGTCTCATGAATTTTCACGTGATGATCTCTTGTAACGAAGAATTAGGGGGGAGGGAGGGGGGGAGTGTTTCTTTTGATTTTTTTTGTTTCTTGGTCTCCAAATCATGGAAAATTTTAAGTTCTTTTTTATTGTTATTGATTTCTAAGTTTATTGCATTACGATCACAGACGGTAGCCTGCGTGATATTAACTCTTTAGAATAAAGTGGGACTGTTTGTGGCCAAGAACATAGAGAATATTAATAAACATACAATGTGTACTCCAAATGTGTGTTCTTTTTGCTTGATATAAAATGTGATATGCGACTGTTATTTCAGGCTTATTAGTCACATTATTTAATTCTTCTATATCTTTGCTTATTTTAAGTCTATTCTGTCAGTTCGTGTCCAAGAGAAGTATACTAAAATTTTGAAACATCCTATTCAATTTTGTATTCCTAACACCTAGTACAGATACTTGGGGAAATGCAGTTCATAGCTGAAGAAATGAAGATACCACCAAGACTTTCTTGACCTCTAGGACTCACCTTATCAGAAACAAGTCAATTAGAAGCCAACTCACCTTTAGCTCTGACTCAATGTGTTCTTGGCCACTCCGTTGCCACTCAACAAGAGGGAAAATATTAGAGTGGAAAGAGATCAAGGCCTTGGAAAAGACCCATGTAAGTAAGACTTGCCAACACTGAAGCCTCATTAACTTCATGGCAGGTCTGCCCCTGCCATTATTCATTTGTGAAAGTGAGTTTCCATGCCTTAACTATTTGTTGTAGCCTCATGGCAGGACCACCAAGAAAGCAAGTAAGGTTTTATTATTCCACATCTACAGCTGAGAATCTGAAGGGCTAGTGCATAGTACGCACCTTACAGCCAATTAATGATGGAGCAGACCAGTCCAGTGTTCTTTCCACAGCTGCATGCAGATGCCCACTCGTTATTTTTAAAAGTTAAAGGGAATTTTATTTTGAAAACTGTCTTACTTTTCTAGGCTGCTATTGCCAACACCACACAATGGATGGCTTAACAATAAAACAGGAATTTATTGGCTCACAGTTTAGAAGGCTTCAAGGCATCAGCAAAGCCATGCTTTCTCCCCAAGTCCGTAGCATTTCCGTGCTGGCTTGCTGCAATCCTTGAGGGTCCCTGGCTTGTACCTCTTCCTCCCATCACATGGGAATCTTTCTGTCCTTGTGTCTTCTAGTTTCCACTGACTTCTGACTCCTCCCTGAGGCTTTCTCTGACTTCTGGTTTCTGGTTTCTTCTCATCATAAAATCTCCAGTAATATGGATTAAGACCCAGTCTGATTCAATTGGCCACACTTTAAAAATAATATTTTCAAAAGGTCCTATTTACATATAAATTCACACCCACAGGCATGCCGATTAAAAACGTATCTTTCATTGGGGTACTTAATTCAACCTACCACAAAAGTTTTTTGAGGATTTAATGGTTTCCCTTCATTAATTCAATATCCCAAGAGTATGGCAAATCAGTAAGTGTTGGCAAGCATGTGGAGAATTTGAAACCCTCAGACATTGCTGGGGGGGGTGTAAAATAACACAGCCACTGTGTAACAGTTTAGCAGTTCCTCAAAAAGCTAAACATAGACTTACCACATGACTGAGCAATTCCGCTTCTACGTATATGGCCAGGAGGACTGAAAACATATGTTCACACAAAAATTTGTACATGAATGCTAATAGAGCCATTATTCATAATAGAAAAAGACTAGAAACAATGTAAATGTTCATTAGCGATGAATGGATAAACAAAATGTGTTCTATACATAAATGGACTATTATTCAGCCTAAAAAGGAATGAAGTACTCCAAAATAGATAACCTATGTGAAATGGACAACTTCCTAGAAACACACAAACTACCTACACTGACTCAAGAAGAAACAGACTATCTCAACAAATCAATAACTAGTAAAGACACTGCTTCAGAAGTCAAAAACCTCCCAACAAAGAAAAAGGGGTCAAGTTGGTTTCAACTGCTATTGGGGTCGCAAGTAGCAGTTTCTTCCTCGTCTCTGATTTTTACAAAACAGAACAGAAAATAACAGTGCATTGTGGTAGCATGGACAAATGTGCTGTGTGCTGGGGTGTGTGGAAACAAGACAAAAGAGGACCTTGCCCTTGTACAGCTTACAATCTAACAGAAGGTGGTTGCCGAAGACAACTTACGCAGATCAACTACCTAGAAGTGACTGAAAGATCCTAGAGATAACCTTCAAGGAGGAAGCAGGCAGGATGACACAAACCAGCGAGTGAAGAAAAGGGCAAAGACAAGTTGCTGTCAAGGTCTGCGTGGAAAGGTCCTTGGTGGGGCAGGCCAAGCCAAGCGTAGCAGTTAGCAATGGAACCTGCCAACACAATGGGGACCTTAAATGATGACGATGTATACTGAGTAACTAGGCATCTAAGTTGTGGGAGAGGATGCCTTTCCTGACTGTTACTTAGAATGCATAAGAAGAAGTGAATTTTATCAACCTGTAATAGAAGAGGTTTCATTTCTTAAGTTCTTGGAATACCAGAAGGAAGCATCAGAACAAAAGTTTTCTGAACAGGTTCACGAAGACAACTCACTTCTTCAATCTTCCTAAGAAAACATAAAAAAGGGGCAAAACAAGAGCTTCCTCAACAGATTGTTGGAGAGAATTCACCTCTTGAGTATTCTCAAGCTTCATGGCCAGCTAGAAGCTTCCTCCTGGAGGAATACCTGGTGTCGACTTAGATCCTAAATAGCTGGAGAATTTGCTAGAAAGAAGCCAAGACAAAAAAAAAATGAATACGATGCTCTAGAAAAAACCATTTGTCCTCATAGTGGATGCAAAAAAAAGTTGAGGGACAGAGCTGCCCTGAGAAAGCCTTTCCTCAGTCACAGTCCCCAAGACCATGTACGTGCAGAATGAAGGAAAGTTTTCTGTGACCACTCAAAATTAAAAAGACATTTTCTGGTTCATACTGGAGAGAAGCCCTTCCAGTGTACTTTGAAAGAGTATGGAAAACGCTTTTCCCTGGATTTCAATCTGCATACATGTGTATGGCACTACACTGGGGAGAAATTGTTCAAGTGCCCATTTCAAGGATGCAACAAGAGGTTTATTCAATCCAATAACCTGAAGGCTGACGTTAGCTCATTCGAAGACCAAAAAGAATAAATGAAAAAGAAGATGGAATATAATCCTCAAGTAGGATAAAATGTTTGGAGGTAAATATGCCATTTGGATTTTGTTTCTGGGAAAGAATTTTAAAATCAATATTGTAACCCCATAGGACTTTTTAAAAAATGTTACCAAGATGCTCTTACACTTTGTGATACTTCCAACAGGAAGGCCAGTGATAAATTTACTTCAAAGGATAACACCTAATGTATTGGAAACTGGATTTATTTTCACAAACTAAAAATATTAAATGTGACTTCTGATTTTTAATTGTATAATTTCTAAAGGTTGAGTTTATGGCTTTTAGGAATATACTAAATGTTTGCCCAGGAGATTAGCAAAAAGTTACAAAGATTGATAATTCAATATTGCTGAGGGTATGGGGGAAAAATTACCCTTATACATGGTTGCTTAAAGTATAAACTGCCATAGCCATTTTGGAGGGCATTTTGCAAATGTGCATTTTTTAAAAGATATCAATACTATTTTTTATTATATTACTTTCTTTCAATCTATGAAGTCTTTTAAAGCAAAAAATGCATGCCTATAGATTTTGATGTCTCTAAAAAGTCAGTAGCTCTTCAAAGGCAGGGTCTATGTGATGTATTTCTTTGTCTACTCCCTCTTCTCCCTTGCCATAGGATATGGGCTCACATTAGGGACATAATACATTAAAAAGTAGATATAATTTGAGTATCATAACAAAAAATATATTGTGTACTACCTTGTTTTTTTCCAAACAATATTTTTCCTAAATCAATTTCATTTATACATATTAATAAATGATACAATTCATCCAAAGAGTACAATCAATGGTATTTGGTATAATCACATAGTTGTGCATTCGTCACTTCAAATATTACTAGTGTATTTTCAAAATTTCAATACTACTACTACTACTAAACAAAAAACACAAAAACAAACAAACTTCTTCACACCTCACTCAATCTCTCTGCTTCCCCTGCTGTACAAAGCTGCTATTTCTGGCTATTCTTACACAATTATTTATTTATTAAGCAGTTTTATTCAGATATATTCATATATTATATTCATATATTATACAATCTATCTAAAGTGTATAATCAATGGCTTTTAGTATAATCACAATGCTGTGCGTTCATCAACACAAAAAGGTTTAGAATTATTTCATTATTTCAAAAAGAAAAACTCCATACCCCTTAGCATGCCTTCCCTAGCCCTACATAACCACTAATCAAAGTTCATCTCTAAAAATTGATTTATATTTACATTCTATATAAATGGAATCATAGAATATGTTACCCAATATATTTGTTTCAGAGTAACACAATCATACAGTATTTGTCCTTTTCTGTCTGGCTTGCTTTGCTCAACATAATGTCCTCCAGGTTCATCCATGTTGTTAAATGCTTTAAGACTTCATTTCTTCTTAGATCTGCATAATATTCCATCGTGTGAATACACCACAGTTTGTTTATCCGTTCACCATTTGATGGACACCTCTTTTGTTTCCAACTTTTGGCAATCGTGAATAACGGTGCTATGAACATAGGTGTGCAGATGTCTGTTCGTGTCGCTGCTATCAGTTCTTCTGGGTATATACCCCGTAGTGGTATTGCAGGGTCACGGGGCAAGTCTATATTCAACTTCTTTAGGAACTGCCAAACAGTCCTCCACAGTGGCTGTACCATTCTGCATTCCCACCAACAGTGAATAAGTGTTCCTATCTTTCCGCATCCTCTCCAACACTCATAGTTTTCTGTCTTTTTAATAGTGGCCATTCTGATAGGTGTGAAATGATATCTCATTGTGATTTTGATTTGCATTTCCCTAATCATGAGTGATGTTGAAAATTTTTTCATGTGTTTTTTTGCTATTTATATTTCTTCTTTGGACAAATGTGTATTCAGGTCTTTTGCCCATATTTTAATTAGGTTGTTTGTATTTTTATTGTTGAGTTGTAACATCTCTTTATATATATCATGGATATTAAACCCTTATCGGAGATGTGATTTCCAAATATTCTCTCCCATTAAATCAGCTGTCTTTTCACCCCTTTGGCAAAGTCTGGGGAGGTACAAAAGTGTTTAATTTTGAGGAAGTCCCATTTACCTATTTTCTTTTGCTGTGCGTGCTTTGAAACCACCACATACCACAAGGTCTTTAAGATGTTTCCCTATATTTTCTTCTAGTAGTTTTATGGTCCTGGCTTTTATATTTAGGTCTTTGATACATTTTGAGTTGATACTTGTATAGGGAGTGAGATAGGGGTCCTCTTTCATTCTCTTGGTTATAGATATCCAGTTCTCCCAGCACCATTTGTTGAAAAGACTGTTTTGTCCCGTTAACATGGACTTGGTAGGTTTGTAAAAAACCAGTTGACTGCATAGGTGAGGGTTTATTTCTGGGTTCTCAAATCCATTCCACTGATCGATGTGTCTATCTTTATGCCAGTACCATGCTGTTTTGACCACTGTAGCTTTATAATATGTTTCAAGGTCAGGCAGTGATATTCCTCCCACATCGCTCTTCTTTTTTAGAATGCTTTTGGCTAATTGCATGCACTTTCCCTTCCAAATGAATTCAGTAATTGCCTTTTCTAATTCTGTAAAGTAGGCTGCTGGAATTTTGATTGGTATTACATTGAATCTATAAATCAGTTTGGATAGGATTGACATCTTCATGATATTTAGTCTTCCAACCCAGAAACACGGAATGTCTTTCCATTTGTTTAGGTCTTCTTTGATTTCTTTCAGCATTGTTTTATAGTTTTCTGCATATAGGTCCTATAATTCATTTGTTAAACTGATTCCTAGGTATTTGAGTCTTTTTGTTGCTATTATAAATGAAATTTTCCCCCTGATTTCCTCCTCAGATTGTTCAGTATTAGTGTACAAAACATTACAGATTTTTGCATGTTGATCTTTATCCTGCCACTGTGCTGAACTCATTTATTAGCTCAAGTCACTTTGTGGTAGACATTTTAAAATTTTCCAAATAAAGGATCATGTCATCTGCAAATAGTGAGAGTTTTACTTCCTCTTTTCCTATTTGGATGCCTATAATTTTTTTTCTTGTCTAATTGCCCTAGCTAGAAATTCTAGCACAATGTTGAAAACAACGGTGACAGTGGGAGTCCTTGTCTTGTTCCCAAACTTAGAGGGAAAGCTTTCAACCTTTCCCCATTGAATACAATGTTGGCTTTAGGTTTTTCTTATATGCCTTTTATTATATTGAGGAATTTTCCTTCTATTCCTATCTTTAGAAGTTTTTATCAAAAAAAAGGATGCTGAATTTTGTCAAATGCCTTTTCTGCATCGATTGAGATAATCATGTGGTTTCTATCCTTCAATTTGTTAATGTGGTATATTACATTGATTGATTTTCTTATGTTGAACCAGCCTTGCATACCAGGGATAAATCTTACTTGGTCGTGATGTATGTCTTTTGATATGCTGTTGGATTTGATTTGTAAATATTTTGTTGAGAATTTTTACATCTATGCTCATTAGAGAGATTGGTCTGTAATTTTCTTTTGTTGTAGTATCTTTACCTGGCTTTGGTATTAGGATGATGTTGCCTTCATAAAATGTGTTGGGGAAAACAGATGTGGCTCAAGTGATTTGGCTCCTGTCTACCATATATACAGGAGGTCCAGGGTTCGATTCCTGGGACCTCCTGGTGAAAGGCGAGCTGGCCTGAGCAGAGAGCTGGCCCACTTGGAGTACTGGCCCACAATAAGTGCTGATCCATGCAGGAAAGTTGGCCCATGCAGGAGTGCTGGCCTGCGCAGAGAGCTGGCACAGCAAGATGATACAACAGAGACACAGAGGAGAGACAATAACAGATGCAACAGACCAGGGAGCTGAGGTGGCACAAGAGATTGAGTGCCTCTCCCCCACTCTGGAAAGTCCCAGAATCAGTTCCCTTTGCCACCTAAAAAGAAGACAAGCAGACACAGAAGAACACACAGAGAGCAGACAGTGAGTGCAAAACAATGAGGGTGGGGGGAGGGAGATAAATAAATAAAAATAAATCTTTAAAAAAAAATGTGTTGGGTAATTTTCCATGGCTTCTGATGCTAAGTCTTACTGGGTGTCTCTTGAATATGATGGTTTTCTTCTCCCTTGTTGTTCTCATAATTTTCGCTTTATCTTTGACATTTGACATTCTGAGTAGTATGTGTTTTGGAGTAGGTCTATTTGGATTTATTCTGATTGGGGTACAGTATGCTTCTTCGACATGTAAGTTCATTTCTTTCACGAGAGTTGGGAAATTTTCTGCTACTATTTCCTCAAACACTTTCTGCCCCTTTTCCCTTCTTTTCTCCCTCTGGAACTCCCATGACATGTATGTTGTTGTGTTTCATGTTGTCACTCAGATCCCTGAGCCCCTACTCAATTTTTTCTGTTCTTTTCTCTCTTCAATTTCAGCTGTTCTGTCTTCTGTATCACTTATTCTTTCTTCTATCATTTTGAGTCTGCTGCTGTATGCCTCTAATGTGTTTTTTATCTCACCTATTGTGTCCTTCATTCCCATGAGCTCTGTTACTTTTCTACTCAAGATTTCAAATTCTTCTTTGTGTTTGCTTAATGTCTTCTTAATGTTCTTTATCTCTTTAGCCATATTGTCTTTCAACTAATTAATTTGATTTTGGAAATTTGTGCGCATCTTATTAATTAGTTCTCTCAAATCCTGCATCTCTTCTGGGGCTTTGATATATTCCTTTTCTTGGGCCATGTCTTCCATTTTCCTAGTATGGCTCATAAGTTTTCCTGATGTCTAGGGTTCTGATTAGGAGGTAGTTACTCAGATGCTCAATTTCTTTCTCTTTCGTAGGGATTTAGTAGCAGGAGGCTGTGTGTTATTGCTGCTGTTTGGTTCTTGGTTTGACCTGGATCATTAGGATTGTCCCTATTAGTTACTCAAGACTGGGCTCTGGACCAAGTAATTGGTTGCAGTCCCACTTCCTAGGGCCTCGGAGGAGGAGGCTATAAAGGCCAGAAAAAGCCTTTTACTTTTTAAAAAAATTTTCTCACGTACACTTCCTTGTTTTGCCAACAGATGGCAATCTTTGACAGGCGTCTCAGTTCAATGCCTGGTTAGAGTGTGTTGCATCACAGACTGGATCAATGAGATAGAGGTCCTGCCTGAAAGCTAAGAGCCTTGTAATTCAAACTTTCTCAGACAGTTCTCCAGCCTTCTCTGGCAGACCCCTCCCTTTTCCCAGGATAGGAAATATTTCCACTCCAGTATGCATCCTGAACAATCAGTTTCAGTTAACAGAGAAGGAGATTGGGAGGGTTGTATCTCTTTAGCCCCTGGCCAGCTCCCAAGGCAAACAATGGCATGGCCCCACCCAGCCTGGAAGGGCTCATAGGACACAACAGACCAAACTGTGGGTCAAGTTGAGTCAAACTCTCTCTCCCCTTTCCTGGGGAAGTGCCTCCTTAACAATCATTCTGGGCAAGAAGAGAGGGAGATTGAGAGGGTCCAATTTCTCTAGTTCCTTGTCAGCTCCCAGGGTAAACAATGGCACTGTCCCACCCAGCCTGGAAGAGTTCATGGGACACAGCAGACCAAATTTGTGGGTCAGAAGCTGAGGCAGCCTTAGGCTGTGTCCCTCTCTCTCCCCTTTCCTGGGGTGGTGGATCCCTGGAGCTCCCTTTGTAGCTGTAGGCCCAGAGGTTGGAGTATTCAAAAGTGTTTTTAGTGTGGGGGAGGGTGCTGGCAGCAGCAGCTGTTGGTTTCAACTCACAGTTGTGCAGTCGTGGTTCCTCTCCTTTGTTCCTCTCTCCTCTGGGCAGTGTCCAGCCTTCATCTGGTGTCCTAAATCTTGTTTCAGCCTGTTCTCTAGCTATTTTTCTGCATAAGAAGAGATTCCCGTGTCTTTCTAGTCCCAAATGTGCTTCTTTAGACTCAATAATTCATCTCTAGAATTCTATTATACAGAAATATTTGAACTAATAAACAAAGCTATTTTTTCAAGGATGCTAACTGAAGCATATTCTTAATAGTAATAAGTTTGCGTCTTAAATGTCCATTAAGAGTGAACAAGTTATATAAATCATGATACCTCTATTCCATGGAAAACATGCAAGTATCCTTCTAGGGAGCTTGACTGTAAAAGGATGAAAAGAGCTAGTGGGAAGCCATAGAATAAGAGACAGTTTTCTAATCTAAAAGAAACATTGGGGAGTAGGTGTGGCTCAGAGTTTGAGCACCTGCTTCGCACGTATGAGGTCCCACATTCAATCACTGGTACCTCTCAAAAGAAGAAAAAACAAAAGTAAAAAAATAAAAATGAAAAAGGAACACTGGGTAAATAATCTATTCGTGAGTTTGGAATATCCTAGTCTAAATCAAATATCTGAGTATAGAGGTTATAATGGCAATCTGGTATTTGATCAGGATGACGGGGAGTATGTTTGTCCAGTTTTCACGTTAGCAGCAGTCTGTTAGATTTGGTCCTCTGTGAGTCTCTCTTTCAAAGTTAAATTGGGATATCTTACCTTTGAAGATTAAGCAAAAGGCATGATTGAATAGGGAGCAGTTCGGACTAGGAAAAGTCAATGAAAGGGATGAAACTGCAAGCTCTTAGAGACGTGGAATGTGAGGCATCAAGAATATTCAACATTTGCAGATCCTCTTTCTGAAGCTGAAGGGGCCAAAATCTCAATTTTCATAATTCCAAAACTTAAATTTATAAGGAACATCAATCTGAGAAAGTGCTTATGTATCTGGATTCCAAAGCTTAAATACTTATTTATGAATAAGATGCCACTTGACTAACATTTCCCATTTTTCCCAGAGAGGAACCCTAAAAGTACTAAGAATGTAGTGGGAAGAGGGCATTTGGATATAAATGGGGGGAAAAAGAAGGGGAAAGGAAGCTAGCTAATGAGGATATGTTGTGAAATATTTGTTAATGTATCAGAAATAGACTGTAATACAATTAAGATGGCTGAACACACATATCTAGAGAAAACTGAAAAAAGGAAATCAATACTTCAAGATTTTCACACTTTCCCAGATATCGGCATTGTATGAGCCCCATAACCTGATGATTGAAGAAAAAATTTTTTCACCCTGCAGAAGGGAAAGGGAAAGGGAAAG